>JAUCBJ010003831.1:0-22441 GCA_032718475.1 Nemertoderma westbladi
AGAAAAGATTCCACGGTGTAGACGATGTCGCAATGTTCGCACGGGAATTTATGTAAACTCTTATCGTGAACTAAATCTAATCTCTTCCGCTCAGCACATCCACCTCGACTACCCTGGTGTCTAAGAATTGCCTCCTGATTATCAGACCGGTAACTGCTACACCCGGTACACAGAATCATCCCGTCTTCCATAACTTTCATCCCCAATTTCTTATTCTTGGGTTGTTTGGTAATTAATCCCAATTCCTCCGCGTATTCCGTTCCGTACCAAACAAGGAGTTCCGTACCGGCTGCAACTGGTTTACAGACACGATAATACATATCCTCTCTGAACTGGAAAGCACAAACTGTTTGTTCCTCCTCCCATTTGGCGCAGTTTACGTAGCGCATCCAATTAGACTTGTATTCCCATCTCCCGCTGACAGAAAAGAATTTACCCACATCGTCCAACATCAACCAGCTGTAACCGTCAGACTTGCCGGGATTAGGTTTACCAGGTTTCCTCTCTCCGCCATAAGGGCCAAATAATGTTCCCGGATTCAATTCGACCTTTGTAAACACACCTTTATTATGAATCGGAGATTTCTTTATCTCCAAACACGAGGGAATTGTTCTGCTGCCCCGGTTCCTTCCTCCACGAGTGGTTTCGGTATTCGGTACGAAGTTAAACTCCCCGTGTACAGGACACTGTAAGTCACTATATTCCTCGCCGCAATGGTCGCAGAAAATAAAGTTGTTGAATGATTTTATTGGGCAGTTGCGGTTGGCGTAATCGACCTCCTTTCTGGGTCGTAAACCACATCGGGGTTCGAAAGGAGCCGTCGATTTAGGAGAGACTATGACATTTAAATCCGCCTCAACTGTAGAAGAACCCGAAATCTCTTCAACTATTTCTTCTCCCTCGGCTACTGAGGCCGGACTTCCCCCACTAGAAGTCCTTCCCGCTCCCGAACCAACGCGTCCCAAACTGTTAGCGAGTTTATCGTTAACCGATTCCTCGGCATTCTGTACAGATGGACCAACAGTATCCGAGTGTCTACCGGAACTGACGTTATCCAACAGATCGATCGCTGTATCAGATCGATTCACATCGGGAATACATTCCAGCTGTTCTTTTATTTCCTCGATGGAATCAGTTGTAACGATAAACGATGGCGAATTAACACCTCCTGTTTCCCTGATAATATCGGTCGGAGATAAAGTTACTAAGTTCCCTTCTGTGGCTGAAAGCGGCCATGTTTAATATATTACTAATTTTATAGAAGTAGACAATTTTAAGTAGACAATAGAAGAAGACATTTTAGACAATTTTTAAATCTTTGTCTCAAAAATTCAAATTTTGAAGGTATAAGGGTTTTCAAGATCGTTGATCACGATAATGCTAAAAATATTTTCTGGCGATTCAACCATCATTGTTAGTGCTATTTTGGTCCCCCAGGATGAAAAGTAGAAGTTAATAAATGTCAAACTAAAAAATGTTGTGTTTGGTTTGATAATTCTGAACGTATACGGGTTTTCGAGGTCGTTAATCACGATAAAACTAGTTATAAATATTGCTGGTAAATGAAAACCAAATTTTGGTTCCATTCTGGTGCCCCAGAACGAAAAGTACAAGTAGTAAAAAATAGCAAACTGTTAATTTTTGCCTTTGGTTTGTTAATTCTGAAGCTATACAGGAGTTCAAGGTCGCTGATCACGATAGAACTCGTTAAAAATCATTCGAGGTAACGCAACAATCGTTTTGTTGTCCTCGTCTGGTATTATTATATATTTTTTATTATTATATATTATTATTATTAAAAGTTAATAAAAATGAGTCTAGGTTACAGTGTCAGCATACTACAATATATAAATTAGGGGTGTGCCGGATATCCGGCCGGGCCGGAATTCCGGTCTGTAGCAGAGCTATTATTTTATGACTATCTACATGCTGAGCTGACCGACTACTTTTTACCAAGAATATTTGTATTTGGTTGGGCTCAGCCTCACTAACACTTAATATATAATAAATAGTACATGTATGGCCATATACTAATTAAGCTTACCACCGTGAATGACCAGTTTATATATTCGACAGGCAATTTAGAAACTAGTAAATCCAATTTAAATCAGAGAGTATATACAAAAACTACACCTATTATTTCTTCGTTCTATTTTTCAATTTGCACTTTATTTATCAAATCAATCCATTATATCAAATCGGCGTAGGTTATGGTACAAAAATATTAGTTTCTCTCCACGATCCGGAAGTAGACGAGAGCGTTTCTCATCAAATACATTACCAGCCTCTACAAATATTCACTCGGAATAAATTGAAGACGCTGGTGATACTAAATATATGTACAAGTATTTGTAAATTAGGAAATGATTCCTTATTTGCAGCCAACCAACGTAAAACGCTCTTCTCGTCCCGTTTAGTAGGGATAATTGACATATACTTACTAATCTACTTCTGATTCATAATATTATTAAAGTCAAAGTCCTTATCATGACCTTGCTGATATGATCCAGTACGTTCGTTATCTATCGACGCAGGACCTAACGCCCAAAGGACCAAATTACGTGGTATCCTCCCTCCCTCCATTTCTGTTCATGCATAAAGGTACCATATAGCTGATTCAAGGAAAAAAGTGGTAATATATAAAAATCCGGCTTTGCCGGAATTCGGCCGGATTTTTTTTACAAATCCGGCTCCGGCCTGGCCGGTTTGAAAATAGTCAATCCGGCACATCCCTAATATAAATGAATAAACATTTATAAATATAAACATTTGTATGGTTAATGAATAATCAATGACATTGAATGAATAAAGTTCCCGTAAAATATTGGGAGAAACATCATATTTGGTGCGGGAAGTATCGTTTTTGGTTGAAAGTGAATTAAAATTGGGTAGAAATAATTATATTTTGGGTGCCGGTTTGAGTAAATTAATTATTTTTGGGATCGCCGAGATATTTAAATTGGGGGATGTAAATTGTTGGGGCTATTAAAGAACATTAACAAACACAACGGGAAATAATAGCAGCAAACTATATGGCAGAAATTGTGGAAGGGGGAGTTTACCAATTAATTATGCTAAATTAATTAATAAATGCTGAAGGTAATTAATTACCGATCCGGAAATATAATAGATAAATAACTGTTTGAACTATTACCGGTATGTATTGCTTTTTTACACAATATATAGCGGGAAAAAATGTTTAAGAAGATTCCGTCCTACTGTGATTGGCCATGACATTTCCCCAATAATTTTCCCTCAATAAATACTAGCGCGATTCTGTAACGAGTAAAATTTATGTTGAGATAAATAATATATCTCGGTGAAATATATAAAAACAAAATTATTTAATTACTATGGCCGTTTTCAACCACCGTGATTCTCTCCAGTGATAGACTCTGTTTCATTCACGTCTTTCATGTGAAAATCGAAACTTCCTTCTGCGCTCAGATAACTGCCACTTCCCTCGCTACGCTCGATGCTGTCGCTGTACCATTCATACGGACCTGGCGGAGAATCCGTCGCTTTCCTTCTGTAATAAGGAAGTACCAGATCCGAGTTGGTACAGGCCACGGATTCCTTGTCTGAATCATCCTCACAAACATCGACAATAATATCCTCAAATATGGAGTGATCCATAGAGAGTGATCCATCTTCTTCTTCGTCTTCATCTATAACATCCATCGGTTCGTCGTCGATACCAACTATCTTATCTTCAGGAATAACTTTCCTCCCAGACACTCTATTAGTCTTTTCCTTCATAAAATCTGGGGGTTCTATTGGCTTGGCTCTGAGTTCGTTAAAACCTAAAGACGTCAGCATCTCGAATTGTTCCTTCAAGGCCAACGATCGACGCCTATCAAAGATGCTCATTAACTCCCATTCGTTGTCGGTGAAATAGTGACGGATGGAATCGAACTCGGAATCCATTGACATCTCGAAGAGTTAATATATGATATAAAGTGATTTAAAAATACAATATACTATTACAATACAGTTGGAATTTTTGATATTCTAAAAGTAGAACATAAACTGCAAAACGAATATAATATATTCAGTGATACAGTAGGTACTGTAGTAGCTTGCTAAATTAAGCTATTGTATACGGTGGCTGAAAGCGGCTGTAGGATAGGTGTCATACGGGTCTGGTCTGGACGGTGTCTGTCGGTCTGTAAGTAGGTCGACGGTTAACGCTATAAAAATAAACTACCGGAAAATAAAAAAAATTAACGGAAACAAACGTACGGAGCCCCTAAGGTGACATGAATAATAAAAAAAAATTCTAACACGAACTTCGTCTTACTAACACGAACTTTGTGTTAGTAACACAAAGTACGTCTTACTAACACGAACTTCGTCTTACTAACACGAACTTCGTCTTACTAACACGAACTTCGTCTTACTAACACGAACTTCGCCTTACTAACACGAACTTCGTCTTACTAACACGAACTTCGTCTTACTAACATGAACTTCGTCTTACTAACACGAACTTCGTCTTACTAACACGGACTTCGCCTTACTAACACGAACTTCGTCTTACTAACATGAACTTCGTCTTACTAACACGAACTTCGTCTTACTAACACGGACTTTGTCTTACTAACACGAACTTCGTGTTAGGGAGGAGGGAAATTCAAATTTCTAGGGTATGGTATTATATTTCAATCATATAGGTACCTACTAGGATCGGCATGCTGCATTGCAGCTGCATTTTTAAGAATGCTGTGCCGGCTTGTCAACAAAATTGCACCGCCACAACTCCCTATCACCCATGACATTTGCTAGATCATCCGCATCTTTAAGGCCAGTGTCCTTTAAGATGCGTCTCAAGAAAGTCATGGGCTGTCCACCATGCTTATTCACTCCATGAGGCTGCCAAAGTACAAGATTATGCACTGGCTGGTCCTCACGGCGAAAGCAATGTCCTGCAAAGCGGAGGCGATTTTGTTCTAGTGTCAAGCTTGGGGGAACCAATGAGACACCTCCAATGTTATATAGTGTCTGGTTGGAGATGTGTGCATTGTACTTGACACAATGTACCCGGCGTAGCATTCTTGTGAATGTGCCATCCAGAGATTTGGTGTCCTCAGCAGTTAGAGCCCAGCATGGACTCCCGTAGAGGAGTACTGGAACTACTGCTGCTCTAAATAATCGGACCTTAAGTTTCCGATTAATTCTCGGTGACTTCCAAATCCTGGAAAGCCTATTCAAGGCTGCCCATGCCTTTCCCTTACGTATTCGAAGGTCCTCACCTGACTTCCGGATCCATGATCCCAGGTAACAGAAGTCGTCCACATGCTCAAGCATACCATCCTTTGAGCTTATGCTCATCCGATCAGAGACTTGCTGAGGACTTTCAAAGTTAACGGTCAGAATTTTGGTCTTTCTGGAGTTAATAAAAAGACCAACACTAGAAGAAGCATGTTCTAATGAGCTGAGGAGCCGTTGGGCTCCCTCTAATGATTCTGAGAGTACTCCTAAGTCATCAGCAAAGTCTAGATCAGTTAGGTACTTGGCAGGATTTCCTCGACTTCTGGAGCCAGTAGGTGGAGTTATCATCACCCCATCATCATTATGATGATCTAAGGACATGCGTAGAACATAGTCAACCACAATAATGAACAAGAATGGTGCAAGTGTGTCTCCTTGGAGGACGCCCCATAACACTTCAAATGGTTCTGTGTCACCGTCAACAGTAGACACAAATGTTGTCGAACCATCGTATACGGATCTGATTGCTGCAATAATTTCATCAGGAATCCCATATAATGAAAGTATGCTGAACATACGTGAGCGAGAGACTGAATCAAAGGCCTTGAAGAAGTCAACAAAGATAACAGCCAGATGCCTGTCTTTCTTTTTTGATAATTCTTCAATTATCCTTCTAAGTGCCAAAATGGGCTCCATGGTCCCACGACCTTTACGGAACCCATTCTGATTTCCACGGAGCAGTCTCTCAATGGGATCCCTGATGCGATTTAATAGAATCCTATTGTATAGCTTTGCAGCAATCGAGATCAATGAGATTCCCCGAAAAGAACCATCGAGTGTTAGGTTGCCCTTCTTGGGAACTGGCACCAACTTATTTGTTTTCATTTCTTGTGGGACTCTTGTTGTTCGGTACATGTCTACTATGATGGGATAGATGAGCTTTAAACACTCAGGTATTTTAAAGACCTCAGGGGGAACACCATCTACTCCACTGGCACGATTGGTCTTAATGCTCTTTGCAGCAGCTTTCACTTCTGCAAAGGAGATATCGCCAATGGGAATATCTGGGAGTACAGACTCAGACACTTTTACTTCTATAAAGTTATCAGGCAATACCCTGTCATTATTGAGGAGCTTTTCAAAGTGGGCTTTCCAACCATTGAGGCAATCGGCTGGTGATTCAGCCTTAACTTTGGTGGTTGGTTGGCTTTCCCACCCAGTAAGCAGATTGATTGATTTCCATGCCTGGGATGATTGCCTGCTGTCGTCAGCATCATTGATGGCATCAACCTGTTGGTTTATTAGCTCCTGTAGATTAACAGAGTACTGCCTGTTCAGGGACCTAGATGCAGCCTTAACTGCATTCTTGGCCGCTGTAGTCTGTTTGAGTCGGGACTCTTTCTGCGCCTTATGAAGGTCATTTCGGCACTTCTGAATTTTGTTGTCAGTCCACATAGGTCATATAGGTACCACTACTGCATCACTGGTCTACTGCACTATCTGACTAGGGCCAATGTACTAAGGACTGTTATTTATCAGTAACGATAATGGATGGTACCGGTACGGCAAACCCTACCATGTTTGAATACATGAAGAATAGAGGTATTCGAGAAGAATTAATAAATAAAATGCGTGAGGATAGGGTTGATGAAGACGTGGTTCGAATAATGTCGGATTCTCAATTACAGGAATACATACCATGTTATGGCAATCGCGTCCTTGTTACCGCTTTTTGTAATCTCAATGAAACCGCCAGGAGTTGTACCGGTACCGGAACTCACCTTGCAAGTGCCGTTTTAACTTTCAGATAAATGTTAATAAAGGAATATTTACTTGCAATATTACTGCAATATTATACTTATTAAATACTTTATAATCATTAACTTAATTATAATTAATAATTAATTATTATATTATAATTAATATAATAAGAATTAATTAATAATTATAATTATCTACTTTAACTTATATAATTTCGTTTATCTCTTTAATTAAGTTCAAGTACAGAGCAATTGCCTCAGAAGCATTTTTTGGCACAGTTAAACCGTTTTCCGACATTAATAAAAGACATAGATTATACACATCAATATCACAGGGCACAGTTTCGCGATAAGTTGCTTCTTTGATGCAAGTGTCTAGATCAGAGTTATTTACGGCAAAAAGTTGGTCAGTTGTTCCCCAGAGACATGGGCTATGGTACATAACATTTGGGCGGCCGTGTGGTACGTTGAGGTTGCGACTTGGACGAATACTATGTGCGTTCCAAATTTCTTGTACAGAGTCCAATTCGTCCTGAATAATGGCAGTAAAACAAAATTGTACAACTGCTTTCGATATAAATGTGCCATCAAAAAGCCCCTGGTCTATGAAATCTTTAAAAAGATTGATCCAGTATTCAGCACATTATTTGCGAAGGATTCCCCACCAACTCTCAATCCATTGGTTGGCAGTACTCGCCCCATCTAAATAGGCAATCTCAACGTATCGACCCGTTCCATTTCGCCGTAAGAAGTGTTGGTAGCAACGAATATGTCCATTCTCAGTCCCGCAGTCCGCCCTAACTCGAATTGGACAACCATTCAGCTGTTTGACTGTATCTAAAAAATAACTACCTATAAGTTTCGGATTGTTGTTACTATTATAAATGCGCAGCCACAGAATTTTCCTTGAAAACCCATCAATGCATCCACTGATACAGATCCCATACGGTTTTAATTTATCGTATCCGTCGATGTGCCAGATAAAGTTTGGACCACAGGCATAATATGATCTTCGATGCAACCATCGAGATTGGCGCGATTCGACACCGATTGGATCCAAATCCTTAAGTATCACTCGCACGTCTTCCTTGCGAACCCTGAGACCATGTAGCCTACACTTTGCATGCATCATACGATAGCCCAAAAGTCTTCCAGACCCATTCAATTCATGTTGAATAAATGAATAAACATCGTCTAAGTCGTCATATACACGACGCGAAAGCCCCATAGCATTAATAAAGCGTTTAATTTGGCGAACTCCTATAAGGATATTATGATCCTTCTCCAACACAAAACTAATTTCCTTGTAAGTATATGATAAATCGAAGTACGTTTTGATAACTTAATTGTGTTCAATTATTTGCGACAAAATAATGACCTACGACCTATTGGAACCTAATAAAATTAATAAAGAAACTGAGAAGGAAACCAGTACCACAATTACCAATACTATCAGTATTGTAAGATAATGAACTATAAGACAGTCCTTATACAGTACAGTACTACCACTACCTACATGATTGGATTTGTAATTTAATTGTAATTTGAATTTCCCTCCTCCCTAACACGAACTTCGTGTTAGTAAGATGAAGTTCGTCTTAGTAACACGAACTTCGTGTTAGTAAGACGAAGTTCGTCTTAGTAACACGAACTTCGTGTTAGTAAGTCGAAGTTCGTGTTAGTAAGATGAAGTTCGTGTTAGTAACACGAACTTCGTGTTAGTAAGATGAAGTTCGTGTTACTAACACGAACTTCGTGTTAGTAACACGAACTTCGTCTTACTAACACGAACTTCGTGTTAGTAAGACGAAGTTCGTGTTAGTAACACGAAGTTCGTGTTAGAATTTTTTTTTATTTTTAATGTCCCCTTAGGGGCTCCGTACAAACGCTCGTGATTGGCGGTTTCCAATGTGGGAATTTTGAAACTCACTATAGTTTTGTATGGTTGTTTAAGTGGTATAGTAAGTATATGCAGCACCCTGGTTTAGTGGTGACATTCCTGGTCTCCCAATCATTCCTAGCCCAAACCTGGCTTTCATCCTTATCTGGTAGATAAATGGGAACTTACTGTGGAAGATCACCTATATTGGTGAACAGGCATTCCTTGGCTTAACAAGCCTAAAAGATTCTCCCATTCATTAAGTGGTAGTATTCACTTACAACATAAAGTTTATGTTTATTATACTGCGTAATATACTTTATTTTACTTTAATATCTGTCTGTACAATATATTTTCCGTAATTTTTCCTCTATTTTAAACAACAACCGAACAAATACAGAAATGTTGACTGCATTTGTACCGTTATGTAGTCATTTGAATATAGGATCAGGTGACAAAGTCAGGTGGGATAACTACTACTATAATCGGCCTGCTGCATTGAAACTGCACATTGAGATGCTATGCCAGCTTAACAAAAACATATTCTCACCATCATGCAATCCACAATTGACAAGCTCAATTGAGCGTGCATTAAGAATGCTATACCAATCAAAGTTGCACCGCCACAACTCCCTATCCCCCATGAATTTAAGGAGATTATTCACATTATTCAAAGGCCAGAGTCCTTTAGGAGGCGTTTCACGAAAGTCACGGGCTGTCACCATGCTTATTCACTCCATGAGGACGCCAAAGCGCAAGATTATGCACTGGCTGGTTCTGACGGCGAAAGCAATGTCCTGCAAAGCAGGGGCGGTTCTGTTTAAGTGTCTAGCTAAGGGAGACTAAACACCTCCAAGGTTGTATAGACTGATAGAGGCTACGCTATTGGAGATGTGTTCATTGTACTTGACACAATGAGCTCAACACAGCATTCTTGAGAAAGTGCCATCCAGAGATTTTGTGTCCTCAGTAGCAGTTAGAGCCCAGCATGGACTCCCGTACAGGATAAGCGTACTGGTACTACTACAGCCATAATAAATAATCGAACCTTAAGTTTCCGTTTTATTCTATTGGACTTCTAAATCATGTACTGATGTCCAGACTATTTTACGCCGCCCATACCTTCCCCTTACATATCGGAAGGTCTGAATTTCGAATCCATAATCCCAAGTACCAGAAGTCATCCACGTGCTCAAGCAAGGCGTCCTTAGAGCTTAAATGCCCCTTTCAAACAAAGACCATAAAATGACCCAAACCACCCGATTAGTAGCCAGCTGCAAATAGGGTGTAAAAATCACGAAAAAAACACCGTAATTATTCGAGGAATCGGAAAAAAAGTGCGTGGTGGCATTAACAGAACATCGAAAATGAGCAGTAACATGAACAGAACATAACATCGAAAGTGCGCGGTAACACACAACACCGAAATACCGGTTCGTGGTAATGTAAACATGAGTGGGCCTTTCGTGGAGCTGCGAACCAATAAAAAAACAATAATATAAATTATTACAGTATGATACACCATACAAAAATATATAGCCCTATCTAGGGTATTAGTACGTTTGAACGACACTAGCCGAACAAGCTTCAAATCTGATAGAAACTGATATAAATTGGTACCGGTACCGGTACAGCAGTATTGTTCGCCATCTTCAGCACAATGCGGACATTGTTTTATACTAATGGGCCTATTACTTTCATTGTTTATTGTGTTATTTATATTGTTACTTTTATTAATTATATTGTTGTATTGTATTTATACAAGAGCACTAGGCCTACTATTACTGTATTGGGCCTACTCTGTCTCTGTCATGGCTGAATTTAATTTCATCGAGATCGGTAAACTGATCGAGACTGGAGGAGTGTGTTATTGAATTTGCGCTATTGAGGAGCTTCTCTCCCGTACTCTACAGTACAACCAAATGGGCAACCAACCCTACGTCTTTGTCTTTTCCAGGTTGTGCTGCACAATCCCAAGTTGTGCTTGTAATCTCCTTGCTTATTTCAATCATTACTACCGGTAGTAGGCCTACTGAATGTCCACTCATGTCCAACTACACTGTACGATATGATCTAACCAACCCAAACAGCTCTTTTTGCTTTTCAGGGCCGCCATATCAGCATATGAAATTTACAACCATGTCGCAACAACGCTTGCAATCCAATAGGCCTATAGATTATATTAAAATAATAAATTCCCTTCCAAGAACTTAATAAATAATACCTGTGCAATCCTCAAGATTGCTCACAATACTGCTATACCGGTACCAGTACCATGATTTATCTGATTTCAGGCTTGTTCGGCTAGTGTCGTTCAAACGTACTAATACCCCTATCAGCTAGCTCTCAGCTTACTGTATACCGGTAGGCCTAATTTAAAAAATTTAAATGTTATTTTATAGACTTAGGCCTACTGGTCATTATTCTAGAAATCAGACTTATGATAAATAAAACTATAGGCCTACTACCGCAACTACCGTTATTTACGAATCTACCAGTACCTACTATCAGACCGTACAGGCAGACTATACGAGAAACACTACGGTACCGTACTACCGGTACCTAATGAAGTAATGGATATCTGCATTTCGAAAGGGGAATGGTACTGAGTTAGAAAGTTTCACTTTATCGACCCACCAGTACCGGTATCATACTAAAACTACAGTAAATGCCTTATGGGTATTGCCTACAATAGTGAATTCCTTGCTTGTGTGCCTGACTGCCTGAATGTGTTGCAACAGAGTCTGTATTCAGAAAAATGTTTCACTTTAGGGCCTACCGACTTTCATACTGCTACATGTACAGCCTATTATGATGTCAACGTCTACGAGTCTGCATGTGTAGAACTATAGCAGCCAAGTCTGTCTTCAGGAAATGTTTCACTTTCACATTTGCAACCTACAGTATTGCGACCAAGGTCAAACTTGTCAGATATGTGCTAGAATATATCCTGTGTCTTTGTGGGGTCGGTAATCGCCACTAATCGGTATGCAGTTCTAGTTCCAGTTCTTCCCGCTAAAGGGCGAAATGTATGAAAATGAAAACCTTCTCCCATTTCCGTCATTTTTAATTAGAATTAAAATTAATTTGAATATTGGCATTGTTTGTACTATTGTATATACTAAAGCTTATCTAATTTCGTTTTGTTATAAGCTTAATCATAATATATAAATTTATATCGCACCCTTTACGTAGTGGTCAAAGGCACACATTACACATAATCTTAAACTTAATAAAAACCAATCACTGTATGAACTGAATTAAAAGAGTTAAAAAAATAATTAAAATCACAACTGAAGACATGAGTTTACTTGAGAAACGTGAGATTATAATTCATATTAAAAAGATATAATTATAATCATTGGAATTCCATTTTGAATAAATGCGTCTTTAATAGTTTCTTAAATATTTCTATCGAGGGAGATCGGCGAATGTTAATGGGAAGTGAGTTCCAAATTGTTGGTGCAGCTACCGCGAAAGAACGTTTACCATAGCTTGCAAGATTGAATTTAGGAACGCTAAGAAGGGTCAGTTCAGCGGAACGTAGTTCACGTTAGGCCGATGTTGTGAATACATTTATAGGTCATT
This sequence comes from Nemertoderma westbladi, assembly GCA_032718475.1. NCBI lineage: Eukaryota > Metazoa > Xenacoelomorpha > Nemertodermatida > Nemertodermatidae > Nemertoderma > Nemertoderma westbladi. The sequence goes on from JAUCBJ010003831.1 coordinate 12,439, forward strand.
AGCGCAATCTTGAAATCGATCCGACATAGAATAGGTAGCCAATGTAGCTCTTTCAACACCGGTGTAATCTGGTCTCTTTTGCGTGTTCCTGTTAGCAGGCGTGCGGCAGAATTCTGGACATAACTGCAACTTTTTAACTACCTTCCAAGGAAGACCATAATTTAACGCGTTGTTGTAATCTAGTTTGCTAGAGATCAGTACTTGGATTAAAACTTATTATCCGTGCATCTATTATCTATATCTATTATTCGCTGCAACTTGGTAGATATACATAATAGACCATCCCTAGGACGAGTCTTTGTGGGGACGCTAATCGTTAGTTCTCTAGTCTACCGCTAGTGGGCTGTCAATATACAGATGGACTGGAAAGTCTAACCGAATTTAATCCACCCTTTACCGTTAAAGTGCTTAAACTCCTATGCTACGGCCAATGGAAGCTAATGTATCATACTTATATTTAAAAAAGGAATATCACAAGTATTATTAGGTAACTCACTAAGTCGCCCATGTGAGGAATACCAGGATTTCACTTTTCGGTCGACTTTTTATTGGAATTTTATATAAAGATTTGTCATTTTTTTTAATTTATCTTTTAAGTGTTTTATAGCGCTTATTTCTGTCTTATAACCTATACATATACTAATTCGTTTATTGTTTTGGTTAGATTCAGCCCTTCTGTAACCTGTGTTTTTGGTGAAAACCTAGTATTCTTCACATGGGGGTAACTGCAAAGTGAAATATATAATAATAATAATAATAATAATAGCAGAAAGTCTTATATTCTTCACATGGGCCCACTAAGTCACATCTTGTGTAGTTGTTAAATCCGTTGCCTTCAATTCACATGTATCCAGGAGGTCGTGGGTCCTGGACTACTGGGGCGCTTTTCATCCTTAAACGGTAGCTAAATGAGTAAACCAGTTTCCCATGGGAGTATAGTTCCGGGTGGACCACACTGGAAATAAGTTATCAGACTTTGTGCGTAATAATACCTGGCACAACGGCCGAAGAAAACTTTACTTTACTATAATAGCAGTATGACAGATAAATATATCAATTTTTAGTAATAAAAAAAAGTAATAGCGATTGCGGGTTCCTGGTGGTTCTATGGTGTAATGGCTAGCACTCAGGACTCTGAATCCTGCAATCCGAGTTCGAATCTCGGTAGAACCTGTTGCTTTTTGCCATCTTCTCAATTTCTGGTGGCCTCCAGTGTTGTATTATTTATCCCCAAGCAACTTTTCTTTATAATAATAGATATCATATTTTACGCGATGGAGCGCTATTTCTTCATCATAACTTTTTATGTAATTACAATCACGCAGCTAAGCATGTAATCTGGCCTACTAAGTGGACATAGCTCACAGCATGAGCACTTTTGCTACCCCACCCCTACCTGGCCGGTACTCACACAATAGATTAGGCTACACTAGCAATACTAGGTTATCAGTTCGATCCCACCTGGATGTCATTGCCGACTTTGCAAAGCTGTGCCCATCAAAAGTTATAATAATATATTATGTCATGTTTAAATTTTATAATAAATAAAAATATGCTACTATGGAAAATGTTCTACACCAGTTAAGTCAGATATGGAGTAGACATCTTAGATTATGTAGCCTATACCACGGTCTTGGATCTGAGTATATCGTCTACCCGCTTATCCCGTATCTTCATCTGTTGGTGCTGGGTGAAGTCTCATCTCACTGCTTACTGTATACAGGTAAACAGTTAAATAATCTATTCGGCTTCTAGACAGCCGATAACTTATAACCCTTCGGATGAATTCATTAATTTTAACCCACAAACCACCCCATTCTTCCTCCAAAAAATTATAATGTTTAGCCATGGAATACTAAATATAGATATATCTATATTTAGTAATCCATGGTTTAGCGGAAAAATATACGTTATAATGTTTAACAGTTACAGTATATGATTTTTGATTTCTAAAAGATATTGATGATAAGTTCGCATTATATAATTCCTTGCGTTTTGATTTCTATGCATGCTATTCATGTACAGTGCATGATATACATACAATTACTATGCATTACTGTAGTAGTTACATTATTATTGAGTGTTTATTGTAGGGTCCATATCGTGGGTAATCTGGTAAAACCCCTTAAGGCGATTTTTGGCCATTTTCAGGTTTTTGGTGATTCTGGTACCTTAGATTGATATCCAATGCTTAGACTGATAAAACCCCGTAAATGCCTGTTTGCCACAATATGATAGGATAATTGGCCTTGAAATAATTAATGGAGTGAATTTTAAATAGGTCTACGGTAATAGTATTAGAATGAATAGGTTGCCTACTCAACACCTCACAGTATATTTAAATAGCTGGAAATTTGTAAAGCTTATTTTAACCTTTGGCGAAAATCTGGGGGTGGGGGGATCCATTTACACTACTACTACTACTAGTATCGGCACGCTGCATTGCAGGTGCTTTTTAAGAATGCTGTGCCGGCTGCTTGTCCACCTAAATTGCGCCGCCACAACTCCCTATCACCCATGACATTTGCTATATCATCCGCATCTCCAAGGCCAGTGTCCTTTGAGATGCGTCACAAGAAAGTCATGGGCTGTCCACCATGCTTATTCGCTCCATGAGACTGCCAAATTACAAGATTATTTACAAGTCTATTGGTCCATTTACAAGTTAATTTATAGAACTGTAGATATCCTCTAGTAGTGAGTGTAGCTGAAGATGTTCAACCAGTAGTGAATGCAGCTGAAGATGTTTAACCAGTACTGAGTGTAACTGGAGATGTCCAACCGGTAGTGGGTGTAGCTGGAGATGTTCAACCGGTGGTGAGTGTAGTTGACGATGTTCAACCTGTACTGAGTGTAACTGGAGATGTTCAACTGGTAGTGAGAGTAACTGGAGATGTTCAACCGGTAGTGAGTGTAGCTGGAGATGTTCAACCGGTAGTGAGTGTAGCTGAAGATGTTCAACCAGTACTGAGTGTAACTGGAGATGTTCAACTGGTAGTGAGTGTAACTGGAGATGTTCAACCGGTAGTGTGTGTAGCTGGAGATGTTCAACCTGTAGTGAGTATTGCTGGAGATGTTCAACCAGTAGTGAGTGTAACTGACGATGTTCAATCTGTTGTAAGTGTAGCTGAAGATGTTCAACAAGTAATGGAGATGATTTGGGTTCCGTATAAAGGTCGTGGGACCATGTTGCTCATGTTCACTTAGAAGGATAATTGAAGAGTTGTCAAAAAAGATAGACAGACATCTTGATGTTATCTTTGTTGACTTCTTCAAGGCCTTTGATTAAGTCTCGGACTCACGTATGTTCAGCATACTTTCATTATATGCGATTCCTTATGGAATTATTGCAGCAATCAGATTAGTAAGATGGTTCGAAGACATTTGTACAATAAATTGTTGCTATGCTACTATTGTTGACGGTGACACAGAACCATTCGAAATGTTATGGGTAGTCCTCCAGGTTGACACACTTGCGCCATTCTTGTTCATAATTGTGGTTGACTATGTTCTACTAATGTCCTTAAATCATCATAATGATGATGAGGTGATGGTAACTCCACATACTGGCTCCAGAAGTCGAGGAAATCCTGCCAAGTACCTAATTGATCTAGACTTTGCTGGTGACTTAGGAGTACTCTCAGAATTACTAGAGGGAGCCGAACAGCTCCTCAGCTCATTCGAACAGGCTGCTTCAAGTGTTGGTCTTTTTGTTAACTCCAAGAAGGCCAAAATTTTAACAGTTAATTTTGAAAGTCCTCAGGAAAAATCTGATCGTATGTGCATATGCTCAAGGAATGGTAGGCCTATGCCTGTGCATATGGACGAATTCTGTTACTTGGGATCATGGATCCGGAAGTCAGGTGAGGATCTTCGATAAGTAAGGGGAAGGCATGGGCAGCCTTGAATAGGCTTTCCAGGATTTGGAAGTCACAGATAATTAATCGGAAACTTAAGGTCCGATTGTTTAGAGCAGCAGTAGTCCCAGTACTCCTTATGGGAGATCATGCTGGACTTTAACTGCTGAGGAGACCAAATCTCTGGATGGCACATTCACAAGAATGCTACGCAGGGTTCATTGTGTCAAGTACAATGCACACATCTCCAACCAGACACTATATAACATTATTGGAGGTGTCTCATTGGTTCCCCTAAGCTTGACATTTGAACAAAGCCGCCTCCGCTTTGCAGGAGATTGTTTTCGCAGTGAGGACCAGCCTGTGCCGTGCACAGTCTTGTGCTTTGGCAGCCCCATGGAGAAAATAAGCATGGTGGACAGCCCGTGACTTTTGTGAGACGCCTCTTAAAGGACACTGGTTTTGTAGATGCGAATAGTCTCGCGAAAGTCATGGGGGATAGGGAGTTGTGGCGGTGAATCTTTGTTGCCGGCATAGCATTCATAATGCACCCTCCATTGGGCTTGTCAATTGTGGATTGCATGGTGGTAGCAAAATATTATTGTTAGGCCAGCATCTTAACGGCCAGTTTCAATGCAGCAGGCCGATTATAGGGTTTAGCTGGAGATGTTCAATCAGTAGAGAGTGTAGCTGAAGATGTTCATGGTGAAGCAATGACAAATCGAGATTTATCTGTTTTATAAGTCTGCAATAACAATATCAGAGATGATGATGGAACAGGACTTCAGCCGGTAATTGTAGAAAGTGTTGAGCCAATAATAATTGGGAAGGGATTGTTTTATCTCTTAGGCCTACGGATTCTCTTAGCATCGATCTTGAGTATAATACTCTACCGGATCCTATGGCAATCAATATGCGGGGTAAACGACGAGCAATCAATGCTAACGGAAGATGGTGAACATGAACAGCCTGAACATGGCAGGATGACCACGATCCAGACAGCGCAAACAGTTATAAAAATAGGGAGTCTGGGCTGACCCATGGAATAAAACGAAATCTAAAGGTTCGATTCTCTTTAGAGCAGCAGTATTCGTACATGGGAGTCTATGCTGGCTTCTAACTGCATAGACCAAATCTCTGGATGGCACTTTCACAAGAATGATGCGCCGGGTTCATTGTGTCAAGTACAATGAACACATCTCCAATCAGACTCTATTCAACATTGGAGGAAAAATCCATTAGTCTTCCTTAGCTTGACACTTGACCTAAACCGCCTCCGCTTTGCAGGACATTGATTTCGCCGTGACGACCAGCCAGTGCATAATATTGTGCTTTGGCGAATAAATAAACATGGTGGACAGCTCATGCCTTTCTTGTGACGCCTGTTAAAGGCGTATCTAAACACCGGCCTTGAAGATGCGGATGATCTAGCAAATGTCATGGGTGGTAGGGAGATGTGACAGCGCAATTTTGTTGACAAGCCGGCACAGCATTATTAATATATATGTAATAAATAATAATGCAGTTTCAATGCAGCATGCTGATAGTAGAAGTAGTAATTATAAAAATAATGGTAATATTACAGTGTTTCTAATATAAGAGCTTTGCTTTATTGGACCCTTAGACCCACTAATAAGTCATTTAATGGGCCAGACTGTATCTGATAAAACCCCACATGCTAAAGATAACCCCCCTTAATTGTATGTTCTAACCTAACTATTGGGTTTCACAATCTGGGAAAACAACAGATATCAAATTAAATGGTCTAAAATGCGATCTACCTCTAAAAATATGTACCCAAACATATTATACGCTATTGTAGATTATATTTAGTCAAAAATTAGATCGCATTACTCAAGATTTCTTAAAATATTCAGTTTTTTTCGTTTTTCTCAAAACTACAAAAATCGACTTAGGGTGTTTTGTCGAATTACCGACGATATACCCTCACCCTTTTCAAATACAGTGCCTTCCTTACAAGGCACTTTCACCCGTTAAACAGTTGTTTTATATTTGCAAAGGATAGAAGGATAGCACGACTGTATCATAAATGGGTGTTTAAAGTTTAAGGAACAATTGAAACCTTCCCGCTATTTTAGATAATACCATTTGTCTATTTGTTTAACAATAACTTTGTCAAAAATGAATGAAATTCAACGAGATTTTTCATGCTTGCTATACATATAACTAGTAAAACAACTTTCTAGCAATTTTATTCATATCTGTACCGTGAGAGCCTTTTTTATGAAAAGGGCCCCGTACGATTGTGAAATATAGTGCTGCTCGAAGGCTTGTCAAAAATCAGACTTGCTTAAAATCAGTTTTGGGTAATAACTTGAGTTTTAAAAAAAGGTTTTTCTCAATTTCCAAAAAAATAGTGCTACTATATATATATATATTAAAAATATAGTTATAATAAATATTATGTAACATTAATGTAATATAATGAAATAAAATATATATATATTAAAAATATAGTTATAATAAATATTATGTAACATTAATGTAATATAATGAAATGAAATATATATATATATATAAAAATAAATAAATAAATAATTTAAAAAAAAGTTAAAATAAATATAATGTAACATTAGTAACATTTAATAGAGTTGGCCTATAATCAATTATGCAATTAATTAATTAACAATGCAACATATTCGCAACGTTTATATTAACCCTATTAAACCCGGGGGGGGGGTCAATATGACCCCCCCCCGTGGTTTTTTTATTATAATTCTGAAACAAACGCAGTTGGGAATCTGAAATTTTATGACTTTTCCTAAAAAGTCTTCCTTGTCTTTCTTGTCTTCCTAATAGTGAAAACCGTTTTCAAAAATATTAGGTAGTTTTCGAGTTATAGCATCATTTTTTAACCCTACTTTTGGCACTTTTTTTGAGACGTTTTTTGAAAATTACATTTCATTAAATATGAATTGTAACATCTCTATTTTTGATTTACATCGGTTTTTTGGTGTTAGCAATTGGATAGAATTCATATAAATCGATTTAGAAATTTCAAACTTGTTTTTTTCGGTGGGTGCCAAATTTTGGTGCCAGCACCAAATTTTGAAATATGTCAATTTTGTAAATTGATTGTTTGAAACTTGTTTTTTACGCAATTGGGGTTTTTTGGGGTTCTGGTTTCGATGGAATATATACGAGTTGCACCAAGCGTATCAAACTTGTATTTTTCGGTGCTGTGTGCAAATTTTGGTGCTAGCACGAAATTTTGAAAATCCATTTAATAGATAAAATTGCTTTTGACAATTTATTTCTTGCATTTTAGAGGTTTATGGCTGTTCTGAATTCAACGGAATATATAATTATCGAACTAGACATCTCAAACTTGTATTTTTCGGAAGTGGGTGCAAAATGTGGTGCTAGCACCAAATTTTGAAAATCATCAAATATATCAATTGATTGTGTCACCTTGTTTCTTGCGTTATACGGGTTTGTGAGGGTTCTGAATTCAATGGAACCAGTAAAAATTTCATAAGAGTTTTCAAACTTGTATTTTTCGCCGGTGGGTGAAAATTGTTGTGCCAGCACCAAATTTTGGAAAATAAGCAAATTGATCAGTAGATAGAATCATCTTGTTTCTTGCGTTATACGGGTTTATGAGGGTCCTGAATCCGATGGAATCAATAAAAACAGCACTGGACATCGCAAACTTGTACTTTTTGGTGATGGGTACGAAATTTGGTGCTAGCACCAAAATTTGCCAAATTACGCCGAAAAATACACGTAGCAATGATCTGGCATATTAGAAATGTATTCCATTAGAATCAGCGCCCTAGAAAACCTGAAACTGTGAATTTATAGCATCGTATAAGTGAATTAAAAATTTTGTGTTCTAACTGAAAAGTGCTGGTTACTTGTTTTTTTCATTTTTTTCCTACGCAGAGAGGACTAAACAGCCATTTATAGTAATCATATCATTTTTAAATATTTTCCAATGTATTTTGCGCCCCAGAAAACCTGTATTGAAAAACAATTAGCCGAAAAATGTAACTTTCAAATTTTGTGAAAATTGTGCACTACTTGTAATTTTGGTGCTGCAATATAACCACCCCAGTACATTTTTTCGAAATTTTTTTTTTTCGGTCGGATCCAGACTAGTGATACCTACGTACAAACAAAAAATCAGACGTTTTCGTAAAAATTTGTAGATTTTAGAGGGGGGGGGGGTCAATATGACCCCCCCCCCCCCCCGGTATTTGTACAACATTTTATAGCCCGGTACTAATAGGGTTAAAGCAAATTATTTATTATTATTATTATATATTATTACTATTTTAAAACAAATTATTGTTTAAAATATAATAAATTTTATAAATTGAGACCCTGTTAGAGGAGTGGGTGAATTTTTGCAGAGTTGTTGTCGGGGTTGTTCGGGTTAAGAGCTGTCGGTTTGACAATTTGTAGTCATCTAATACGTCCAATAGATGAGATTTTTGTGAGACTATCATTCGCCATCAGTTAAATAGTATACCGCTAGAGGACTACATTTTTAAGCAATAATCCGTTCAAGCTGAAATCTTTCAGATATTTACTAGAACACAACATGTCTCTTTGTGGGGTCGGTAATCAGTCTGAGGTTCTCCAACCTTCCTTCCTTCGACTTAACCTTCCCCATTTCCTTGATATTAATTAGTTTAAGCTGAATCTTTTAATATATGTACAATACCCCATGCTGCGACTATGTGGGGCACAATGCTGCGACAAATGCTGCGAATATATGAGGAAGGTAATCTGTATGCAGTTCAACAGTCTGACACTAGAAGGGAAATGTCTGAAAGTGAAAACTTTCCACCGTTTCTTTGATTTTTACAATTTAATTTGAAACTTGGCATGTAGGCCTACTAGAACTCTGGCTTCTTCTTTATGGGGACGCAGACCATTTTTTACAGATCATTTATAAGACAGGCGGCTTCTTAGAATGCGGTAATTAATTATAGAGGAATAAACATTATATTAGCCAGCGAGCCAATTAAGGCAATTGTTGGATTGCAGAGAAACAGTTACACGTTCGTGGGGCCTTCGCGCAGCACGAGGCCCAGTTATTAGATACAAATTAAAATTGAGCGACTGTATCACAAAATCAGGTTTTGAGAAATTTACCCACACCACCAATCAATTAAAGAAAGGGGGACAGTAAGTGTTCACCCCTTTTAATCTCTCCCCCCCCCCCCCCCCCCCCCCCCAACCTTCCCAACCACTAATACATAACCGCGACATCTACCACCCACGGAAGGGTAGCACGAACTTATTTCCAATCGCACGTTAAATATGCAAAGCCAGGTGGTTTATAGGAATATAATAAACGCAGTACTCGTTTTCATTATAAGCCTCTTTGCATTCGTCCTGTTTTGTATTTAAATATATTTCTTAAACGCAGGCTAGGACGATCTTTATAATAATAATAACTAGGGATGCGATCAATATGTGAAGCCAGGTGGTTTATATAATAATTTAGTCAACGCAGTACTCGTCTTCATTATATGCCTCGTTGCTCTCGTCGCTTGTCCTGTTTTGTCATAAAATATTTTTCCTAAACGCAGACTGACGATCTTTATACAGTTATAACTATGCGAAGTTTCGAAAGTGTGCGAGTAACTGTTGATACATCTATGTGGAGATGTGTGATATGTGGAGATGTGTGATACAACTCCAACGCATCTTATGCCGATGTAGTAATATGGGTATTGAAATAATATTAAATCAATGTACACTCTTAAAGCTGCAGCGAAAAAATGTAGCTAATTTCCTAGGTTACATATAAAATAATAATATTATTTTTAAGAACATTAATTTTACTACTTTGCAAAAATTCAATTAAAAAATAACCAGACATATACATTGTGGAATAAACTATTTCAGAAGCCTACAACAGCCATGCCATGGATGGTATTTATGTTATTATATCTGTCATTTACCTGAGATAGCAATACAACACTTATAGTAGAGTCAATGTTGGGATGTTGGATTAAAGAATGCTGTCTGGGCTGGAATAGCAATACTGGTTGCCTATTACAATTCCTCTCTGGTTAGTCTACAGCCACAACTCCCAGCTAGCTCCACACCAGCAGAGACTTGACCAATAATCATTCCCAGCAACTGGCTGCCTTACACACACATCCTTC
>JAUCBJ010003832.1:0-120391 GCA_032718475.1 Nemertoderma westbladi
TATAATCCACAAACTACTGAAAAAGATATCATCAGTATAATATATTCAGCACAAAAATAGTACTGTACACTGCCACTAGGGGAGGGCCATCAACATAAACATAAACAAAACCAACAAACAACAAGCACTAAGTCTCACGCAAATCAATGTAGTTAGTGCAATACTAAAAAATATAATAACAAATTTGTTCAGAACGTTACGTATATTTTTCTATATTATACATCATCAGCCGAGTAATTCAGTAATAAGACGATATTTTCTAGAATTTGAAAATATATTATAGAATATAGGGGTGTGGATGGGGGTGCTGGGGGAATACTAAAAAAAGGTGGAGGAGGAATGAGGTTCCTTGAATATTTAGGATCTAGGTATTTCAGTTTTGATGGTGATACTTTCTTTAATTAGAAGGTTTTAATCAGTGGCACTTAATCAGCTATACCTATAAGAACTGTTGTGATCATGATGTTCGATTGCATGATGAGGTACCGCAACCTCATCCCCTCCACTTGTTACCACAACAAATTTGTTATTATGTTTTTTAGTATTGCACTAACTATATTGATTTGCGTGAGACTTAGTCAGCCCTATTAGTACCGGGCTATAAAGTGTTGTACAAATACGGTGGGGGGGGGGGGGGGGGGGGGGGGTTATACATTGATCCCCTTTCTAAAGGTAGATTTCGCTATTCTGAATCTCATGAGTTAATTTTGCACCCACTTCAGAAAAATACAAGTTTGAGATGTCCAATTATATATTCATTTATTCAATTGAATTCAGACCCCCCCCCCCCCCCCCACACTCTAAACTAGTATGCTAGAAACAAGATGTTGCATTCAAATGAAGTATTGAATGTATTTTCAATGTTTCATGCTGGCACCAATTGTTGCACCCAGCTTCGAAAAATTCAAGTTTGATATGTGTGGTGTAACTCGTATATATTCTAACGACATCAGGACCCCCAAAAAACCTCTATTACGCAAAAACCAGGTTCATATAATAAATTTACAATATTGACATTATATTCAAATTTCTGTGCTAGCACTAAAATTTGGCACAAATGTATAACATCCAATTGTAAACATAAAAAAAACTGGTGTAAATCAATAATAGAGAAGCTGCAAATCATATTTCATGAGAAGTCATTTTCAAAAAACGCCTCAAAAAAAGTACCAAAAGTAGGGTTAAAAAATGGTGTTGTAACTCGAAAACTTCCCAATATTTTTCAAAACCGCTTTCACTATTATTAGGAAGACAATGGATCTTTAGGAAAAGTCATAAAATATTATAAAATTATCAACTGCGTTTATCGACTGCGTCTCTTCCAGTTCAAGAAGCGAACTGGAAAGCTATGGACCCAGTGGCTAGAAGTCCGAGATAGACCATATTCTGCTTCGTAGGAAATACAGGAGCTCAAAACAAGACTGTAATGCCTTTACCCTTCTCCAGTGATCACAGCCTTATTGCGGCCAAAGCAAGACGTAGTCTGCGTGCTAGCAGAACAATGAAATCTGCCTTGGCTTGTCCTCTCTGTACAATACTCTTACATTCTTCTCTTACAATCATCCTTACAATGCAGCTGAGCAACTGGTATGAGGTTCTTGCAGCAGATCTTACAGCAGGCTTGAGGCAGCAGATCACTGCTCACTGCTCACTGCTCACTGCTCACAGGGCTACACTGCTTTCACAGAAGGAGTTCAGTTAGCAACATGTATATTCTCGAAACAGGAAAAAGGCCCCCTGGACTGACCACAAAATTCGGAAGTGCTGAAATGACCTCTATAAGGCGCAGAAAGAGTCCCGACTCAAACAGACTACAGCGGCCAAGAATGCAGTTACTGCATCTAGGTCCCTGAAAAGGCAGTACTCAGTTAATCTACAGGAGCTAATAAACCAACAGGTTGATGCCATCAATGATGCCGACGACAGCAGGCAATCATCCCAGGCATGGAGATCGATCAATCTGCTTACTGGGCGGAAAAGCCAACCAACCACCAACCAACCGATCGCCTCAATGGTTGGGGAAGATCCTCAATAATGACAGGGTATTGCCCGATAACTTTATAGGAGTAAAGGTGTCTGAGTCTATACTCCCATATTTTCCCATTGGCGATATCTCCTTTGCAGAAAGTGAAGGCTGCTGCAAAGAGCATTAAGACAAATCGTACCAGTGGATTAGATGGTGTTCCCCCTGAGGTTTTTAAAATAGTCCCACAAGAAATGAAAACAAATAAGTTGCCAGTTCCCAAGAAGGGGAACCTAACACTGCTGCAATGCTATGCAATATAATTCTAATAAATCGCATCAGGGATCCCATTGAGAGACTGCTCCGTGGAAATCAGAATGGGTTCTGTAAAGGTCGTGGGACCATGGAACCCATTTTGGCACTTAGAAGGATAATTGAAGAGTTATCAAAAAAGAAAGACAGGCATCTGGCTGTTATCTTTGTTGACTTCTTCAAGGCCTTTGATTCATTCTCTCGCTCACGTATGTTCAGCATACTTTCATTATATGGGATTCTTTATGAAATTATTGCAGCAATCATATCAGTATACGATGGTTCGACAACATTTGTGTCTACTGTTGATGGTGACACAGAACCATTTGAAGTGTTATGGGGCGTCCTCCAAGGAGACACACTTGCGCCATTATTATTCATAATTGTGGTTGACTATGTTCTACGCATGTCCTTAGATCATCATAATGATGATGGGGTGATGATAACTCCACCTACTGGCTCCAGAAGTCGAGGAAATCCTGCCAAGTACCTAACTGATCTAGACTTTGCTGATGACTTAGGAGTACTCTCAGAATCACTAGAGGGAGCCCAACGGCTCCTCAGCTCATTAGAACAGGCTGCTTCTAGTGTTGGTCTTTTTATTAACTCCAAAAAGACCAAAATTTTGACAGTTAACTTTGAAAGTCCTCAGCAAGTCTCTGACGGATGAGCATAAGCTCAAAGGATGGTATGCTTGAGCATGTGGACGATTTATGTTACCTGGGATCATGGATCCGGAAGTCAGGTGAGGACCTTCGAATACGTAAGGGAAAGGCATGGGCAGCCTTGAATAGGCTTTCCAGGATTTGGAAGTCACATAGAATTAATCGGAAACTTAAGGTCCGATTATTTAGAGCAGCAGGACTTCCAGTACTTCCTCTATGGGAGTCCATGCTGGGCTCTAACTACTGAGGACACAAAATCTATGGATTCGCAACGATCTCAACATTCGGAAGAATGCTACGCCGGCTTCACTGCTTCAAGTACAATGCACACATCTCCAACCAGACACTATATGACATTGGAGGTGTCTCATTGGTTCCCCAAGCTTGTCACTAGAACAAGGCCGCCTCCGCTTTGCAGGACATTGCTTTCGCCGTGAGAACCAGCCAGTGCATATGCATGATGGACAGCCTATGACTTTCTTGAGACGCATCTTAAAGGACACAGGCCTGACCTGGACCTGGACACAGGCACAAGATGCGGACGATCTAGCAAATGTCATGGGTGATAGGGAGTTGTGGCGGCGCAATTTTGTCGACAAGCCGGCACAGCATTCTTAAAAATGCAGCTGCAATTTAGCATGCCGATCCTAGTAGTAGTACGGGGGGGGGGGTCATATTGAACCCCCCCCCCCCCCCCCCCACTACCGTACCGGGTTTAATAGGGTTAAAGGTTACCAGTAGAAGTTGCACACACGCTTTACCTATAATCTATTTAAAAAAATACATGACATTTTAGTCTACGAAAAAAGGGTAGAACTGGGATTAATTTGTTAAAAAGTATGGTTGCGTTTCAGTGTCTGAGACCAGTACATTGCTCATATGACAGCTCGCCAGCTAGCTGGACAAAGATTAGCCAATGCCAATCGATATTGCACCAATGGCCTAAAATAATCGCACCAATCAATTCTGTTACAAATTAGCGATCCGACCTTAAAACTACATAAACACGTTCGTCGGGCCTTCGCGCAGGACGAGGCTCAGTTATCAGATACAGATTAAAATTGAGCAATTCTATCCCAAAATCGGTACTTAAGAAATTTAAATAAATAAATAAGAAATTTAACCAAACCGCTAATAAGAATAAATCAAAGAAGAGAGGAAAGTTCCCCGCGCGCTTCAACCGCCCTCTTAATCTGCACCACCCCAACCCAAAGGAGCACAGAGGATAGGCAGGATAAAGCAAGCTGGCTTATTAGTTACAGTAGTTGTAGTGCCCTGCCTTTATGTCTTATATATATGTAATTACCCATTGCCAAGTAGTAGGCAATAGCTAGCTAGTATGCCAAGGGATGATGGAGGTATAGAGTGGCGAGGGCATTTTGATACTTAATTACGTTTAGATTAATTAAAAACACATTTCTTAAAGCAAATCACTTGAACTAATTAAAAACTATAATGGAATGGGGTATGTGGAGTACAGCTGTATAACTTTTAATTATAATTATTTATATCTTATACTCTAAAATAATTAATTTCCATTAAAAGACAGGCTTGAAAATGCTGTTTTTTCCCCAACCAACTTAATTAATTTTAATTTAATTAATTAACTGTTATTATCTTAGCTTCTCGAAGGCCACACGGAAATTCAACTTGGAAAATTTTGAACTTGAAAAAAAGTTTGGATAGATTTCATCGATATTTGGCTGAGTTATTAACGTTTAAAATATTAATTATTATTACATCCGACATTTATTATATTTAAGAACCTTAATATAATATAGTATAATGAAACTAAATCAATTAGCACAATAATTAATTAGTAAGGACGCCAGACAATAACATTTCACCAAAGTTCCACTCAACAGTTTCTCCACCGCCATTCCCCGTTCGTTCCACCAATCGCCACGCCTTGTTGGCCCCACCCCAAACACTGGCGCCTCCAGCCGAGGGTGCAGTCTGCCATGTGGCGGGAGTGGCAGTGGGCGCAACTGCGGCGGAAGGTGTCGTAGCTGCCCACTCGTCACCGGCCCAGTCCTGACTGAATCCCGCAGTCGGTTGGGTCTTCATATCGGCGTGGTTCCCCTCAATCCAGAGCCGTCCCCGAATCCGTGTACACGCCAGGAATGCCGTCCACCTCGAAGACAGAGGGAGCTTGATCGCAGGAGGGCAAATTCCAGTCTCCGACACACTCCACCCAGGATGCAGGCGAATCCTCGGTTCCTCATTAATTCCCGTCTAGCCACGAGGGTTTCAGCCAGGTGTTGGATGAGGATCTTGGCTCTGCGCACCACACTCCATCAGTGGTACCTACTAGTGGTGTGAAGGCCATGTGCCTGTCTTCACATACAACATGGTAGTGCGACTTCTTCTGGCGTGCCCGCTGCTCCAAGAGGGACTCTGTCGACCAGTTGGCCTGGATATACGAAGTTGCGTCAGGGTTGATTACCGCAATGTCGAACGACGCAACCTGTTGATTTCCCCAGACCCCCCGGCTGACCAGGTCGGCGCGAACTCCACCGACTGTGTTGCCCTCTTCATCGAGGTAGCCCCGGAAAAGTGTCACCTCACGCTCCACACTCGAAGTGCCAAATGCAGAAGCGATGAGATCCCCGAATACCTCGCGCAGTTCGTCGTGGCGTTTTATCACCAGGCCCCCAGATTTTCAGCTGAGGGCATGAGATGTGGTGAAGTGCCCACCACAGCCTTCGCAATTAGTCGGGAGGCCCGGTGGAACGAGGCCATAGCGGAGTGCTAGGCTATCACGGAACTCGTTGGGACTGAGGTCAGTGTGATCCACGCCTGATGGTTGGGCTGTGAGCCATCCGCCTGTCTTATTAGTAATGGCCCGTTCGATGGTTCAGCCTTGGCTGGCAGGAAGACAGGCCACTAACTGTTCCGCCTGGGCCTTATAAGCGTCATCCTGGTGACTAGCTGTCTGGTACCGGTCGTCCGTATATTAAGTATCCGTCAGTATACCGGTATATCCATAACGCATACAAGATAAAACAAGACAAGGGGCGAGCCATCGAGGCAAGTCTACTACACATACCCCTTCGGCGAAGGGGGTGGGCTAAGTGCGATCTAATTCGGATACAGGTGGGGGCGAGCCATCGGAGGCCAGTCTACTACAAGTCTACTACATGAGAATAAGGGGATGGGGCAAGCCATAGGGGTGGGTCTTCTATTCATTACCATAACCATAATATGCTGGCGGTTGCACAATTCGCCCGCTCTCTTGGCGCACGTGGAAGTCGTGGTTAGGGAGTGCCTCGACCACGGTTCCAAGGCCAGTTCAACGCTTAGTGGTGTGGTCTTGAATGGTAACTGGCTGGCCGACCAGGAGTATTTTCAGTGGGTGTGTGTCGCGGTTATAGTTCGCCTGTAGTTCGTGGCGGTTGGTGGCAGCCACCTCATCCAGCTCCCTGAATGTTTGGCGCCACTTCGGGTCGAAGGAGGTGAAGTGGATGGGGAGGGCCTCCCGGACATTGCGACCGTACAGGAGCTCGGCAGTGGATCGACCACCGTAGCATGGGGTGTTGCGGAAAGCCAGGATCCCCTGCGCGATTACGTCCGAGTTGTGGTTGGCCCCCAGGATGAGTTTCTTCATGGCCTTGACCGCGGCCTCAGCGCGGCCATTGGTGTGCGCCAGGTAGGGGCTGGAGGGCTCGAGCTGGACCCCCCACTGGTGGAGGAACTGGCGGACTTCGTTGGATACGAATTGGGGGCCGCCGTCGGGTTGGAGGATTGTAGGGATGGCGGTGGCGAGGAAGAGGTGGCGGAGGCAGTCGATGATCGCGCGAGATGTTGTGTCTGAGTTGAGGCGGTACAGCATGGGCCAGCCGGTATACTCGTCGGTGACCACTAAGTATTTAATGGCGCCGATCTGGAAGAGGTCGGCATGGGCGCGCTGGAAGGGCCTCGTGGCCTCCGGGTTGTGTTGGAGGGGCTCGGGGGCATGGGTGGCGAGGTTGGTCTGGCAGGAACGGCATCGATTTACTGTTTGTTGGATGTCGTTCAGTAGGGATGGCCACCAGACCGACCTGGTCGCACGATCCCTAGTCTTGTTCAGCCCCTGGTGGGCGGCATGTAGCTGTTGGAGGGTAGTGCGGCACAACTCAATGGGGTGGTGCGGATAACCGCACTGGGGGCAGCAGGCACTGAAAGTAGTGCGCGGGGACGGCCCGAGCGCCTTCGTTCAGGTTGCTGGGGGCTCAGTCTGTTGGCCCGAGCTGCAGACGATGCGGGTGCAGGGTTCGCGAAGGAGGTGGCGTCTTTCCGGGCGGCCCACACGGCCTGCGCTAGTTGCAGTGCGTCGGTGAGGTAACTTCCTGCTGGGAGGCGGAGAAGGTGTTCGGTCACCTCCTGGTCGTGGAATCCAGCGATGAACTGATCCATGAGGCGATCGTTTGTATGGGCATCGGCAGTGGGAAGCGCTGCGAAACCGCATTTGGTGGCAATGTCGCGGAGGTGCACCAGGAATGTTCCGGGTGGTTCCTCCGGGAGGCGGTTTCGGCGGGCAAGTTCCTGGCGGTGGACTCGCTTGTTCGTCCCCCCGTCGATGTGAGTGCTGAGCTTCCCGAGTACTGTATCGGGACCAAGTCCCTTTACGACGGCGTTCATGCTCCGCAAGAAGGCCATTGTCAGGGCGGCGCGTCATTGCCGGTTGGTGGCAGTGAGGAGTCGCATGGAGGCTTGTGGGTCTGTGGGGATGGAGGTGTCTGTCACATGGAGGTTGCCCAGACCGGACGTGACGAGGAAGGCCTCCCACTCATCCTTCCACAGGTCCCAGGTCGATTGCTCTGACTCGATATCAAATGGTGGTGGTGCGCTCAGGAGGTTAAAAGTGAGAGGGTCGCGGTTATCGGCGGGCGCGGTCAGGTGCGTATCCATGTTCAGACAAGTACTGCTGCAAGTCTACTACACACCTGGGTAATCCGACTCTCTGTGAGGATACGACCCATCATCGCATTGTGGTCGTCAATGTGAAGTGGTTTCTCAGTGCGGATCGACTCAACCACATCTGATGTCCCATTGATGGAGGTGGCACGGGCGGGCCCTTTCCGAGTTAAAGGGTCCCTCAGCCCAGTCCCACCATAACGAGCTGGGAGAAGAGTGATGTTCTCATGGATTGGCTCGAGTGGAAAACTGAACAGAGCAGGAATAAACTTCTTTATGAGTGCTGTTAGGGGCCACCTCTGCATCTGTGGTTGTGATGACGCGGAGAAGGTAGTCCCACTCAGCCTGTATGCAATGCGACACTCCAGTGTGGGCTGCCTGGGGGTACTCCTTAGCAATTTCTGACAGGGATTCAACACTGCTGACCCAGGCTGCGACTTTGTCGGCTACAAACTCTTTACGACCTGCCTCTGCCCCGATGTAGCCACCACGAAACCGATGTCCTGGTACGATGTTGATCCCACTCGGACCAAACAGCGCGCGTGCTTCATCCTCTGACCCCGGCTTAACTATTAAATAGCTCTTATTGGGCTCAGGGTTGTAGCCGATGCTGGGTCCAAGCTTCTGCAGCTCGCACCACCACAACCAGAGAGCTAGGAGGATTCCTGCTGATCCTGAGTTATCAGCATACCAGCACTGGCGCTGTGAAGGTGGATGGCCAGTAGGTGCGAATGATGGACTAGGTGGTGAGACTGTTGCTGGTGGTGGTTGCTCTGGTGGGAGGGAGAGGCTGTGGATTGGGGTCAACGTCAATGAGCTAGGTGCCTGTGGTTCAGGTGGATTCGATCTGGGGAATGGCAGGGGACTGAAGGATATTGAGCCGGACTGTGAGTCGACTGGTGGGGTGAGATCACCCTGAACTTTCCGCAGTGCCCGCACCATTGGCAGGGTGGTGCAACCATAGACAAGCATGGCCAGGGGGTCACCCTGGGTCATGCCTTCCTGGCTCCAGATGGATGCGTTCGAGCCACACATATACAGAGCTGCATGCCCATTATAGGCATTGTAGATGAAGCGTGATGCATGGTGCCAGTGGACCCGACAGTTCCACAATGCTACTGGACGGCTCAGACTATTAAAGGCATTGCTCGCGTCTATGAGCAGCATACCCTGAGTGTCCTCCTCCTCGAAAACGGTCGTCATGGCATGTACAGCACCCTCGATACCAGCCTTAACACCCGCACAGAGTTGGTCAACACCACATTCAGCAGTTAAGTCCGATTTTGTTACTGCAGCCAAACAGTTTGCGAGAAGGCGGTAAAGCACTTCCCCGATGCTGATTGGACGCACCCCGGGCATAATTTAACTTAATCATTTAACGTTTAAAATTGAACACAACAGAACAACAGAATAACAGACCAACAGAACAACAGACACACCGATTGAGTTTGTGGTACCTTTATGCTACGCTCGCTTACTTTCGTCGCTCGCCCCACAGTACAAAAGTTAATCTATGATATCGATGCAAAATACCGGTAGGTTTATCGATCGGGCGAACTCATGCTGTTTTATAATATTTTCATTTTTGGTCATCTAACCAAGGGTTCAATTATTGAATAGAACTTGCATTGAAGACCACCATGGTCAGTAAACGTTTCTTTTTTCACTTAAACAAAATGTATAGTTATTAGGGCTACGGCTAACCTGAGTAATAGTAATCCATGAATTAACCCAATGATTTGGTTTTATGTCCATCATCATAGGCCCTACGTAAATTCCAAAAAATATATTAATTTAAGTGGATGGTGATGGTTTTACACAACACCAAGACTGTATTTGCTAGGTAATATAATAGGACCAGCACGTATTGATTTATGGACATGTATAACTGCTTCCTAAGATAATTGACACTTTTATATATTGTAGAAAGTCATAAACCTGTCATTTGGGCGTAGAAGTGATGTTAATAATAATTTTTACCAAAATCTTAAAATGACACTTTGCTAATTGGTCAAAGTGATTTAAAGAATAACATTATGACACAACATGAAACTTTATAACACTTTTTTGAAATCATATTGTGAAATATTGTAAATGTTAAATGCAAGTGCTTTTACTTTAAGGTTGGCACAATAACCGTTATTGTTAGTCTAGTGTTGCACTTTCACATTCATCAGATATCATTAGTTTTAAGTTTGGTGAAATATAATTTGGAAAAAATAAAGATGCAACCTAGTTTTTCGGTCTCAAAACATACATACATTAACCAGATCCGTTCAGAGTCCAAAGGGAGGAATGAGTTGTGTCCAATGTACATGAAAATGATCCGTTGCTGAACGAGTTTTTTATGATTACAATACAAAAATAAATTTACATGGATTTTAAAAGTAATATTGATGATCCATGACCTACTATAATAGATAGTAGGTCATGGATGATCAATTATCTTCTTGGTGTGGAGGACATTGGAGGGAGATGCGAGGTACTCGAACTTTGTTGTGCTCACTCACTTTGAGTGCTGTATTATCGTCTATATGCATTGGCCTTGAATATGAGAGTGCAAGGATTTACTGCAACAAGATTTTATACATGACAACTAATACCTGCAACCTGTTTATATTATTATATTATTATCATAGTAGTAATCATATCACAGTACTACTCATAATAGTCTTAATTACAAATTTTATTTAGGGTTGAGGGTTATATATAAATACTGAGATTGACAATATGATATTTGCAATATTATTTTCATAAAGAACAATTCTAGTGAAAATATGATTTGTGAAATAATTACGTAAATTATCAGTTGTTTTACTGTTAGACATTACTTGATCTGTGTGCACTATGTTGCTAGGCTTCCAGATTCAGAAACAAAGTCACACCCCAAATTAATTGGTTAGCAATTCACATTCTAAATCCGGCGATGTTCTCAAGACAAGTGTCCTTTAGAAACCAGCAACGAGAAGCTTTCTGTTGGTCAAAATGTCTGTTAAGCTTAGACCTTGTCAAACGATTGTTACCAGCAACAGACTGATTCCTCCGGTAATAGGAGCTATCGAGAGCTTTATATTG
Organism: Nemertoderma westbladi; assembly: GCA_032718475.1. NCBI lineage: Eukaryota > Metazoa > Xenacoelomorpha > Nemertodermatida > Nemertodermatidae > Nemertoderma > Nemertoderma westbladi. The sequence goes on from JAUCBJ010003832.1 coordinate 10,912, forward strand.
TCATATTACACGGTAGATCTGGTTTTAGGCAATGCCACAATAAATATAGAACACCACCATTATTGCTTACATGTGTGGCATATGTATGTTTACATAGATAGTCCGCCACACTGACTGTATCCTCTTGAAGGACACCCCACAGATCTTTATTATCACAGATCATTACCCCACAGATCTTCAAATCTGTTATTTGGTTTATGTCGCTTATACATTTTCTGAATGATTCGCCAGTTAAATATATTTTATATTATTATATGACCATAATTATTTTTATTCATTTGAAAATAAGATATGATGTATCGCAGAGGAGCATAGTTGCTGGAGCCAACTTACATTAGCTCAGTGGCAGCTCGGTGTTCTTAAGTGAGCTTTGCTCTGTTGGCTAACTGTTTTGACTTGACCATCAAATTAGAAAATACCTATATTACCTTTGGAAGGTTTTGAGTAAGTAAAAAGTAAGCAATTTGAGGTTGTCAATTTAACACATTGAAGCACATTGCAAAAGTATCACAATTTGTGTTGTTCTTGGCTTTTTAGTAAGTTGTGTACTCCCATTGTATTTGTTTAAGTTCCTGATTATTATACGATAGACATAAGGATTTCACAGGGGATTTGACCTACAGAGTTAATCATTAATATAATCCTTCATCTCTATGGAGACCTATAATTATTGATTCATCATCCCACATGACGCGGATTTGTTCAACATAACATATTTGAATTCCCCTAAAGCTGTTCGTTCATTTTCAAGTGGCCGTTACTCAGGTAAAAGACGCGTCAGCTCTGTTTGAGGCTGCGGTTTGAGGCTTAGGTGGTGACGGTAGATATTAGGCCTTTAAATCCACAATGAATATTTTGAATATCCACTTTTTTGAGCGTACGCTCAATACAGTCAAGAGCGTATTTATTTATGTTCGGGGTTAATTTCATTATATTCTAATGATCCTCTAGAGCTGTAAATGTTTCATCACTTATTCTCTATTGATTATTGTACAGCTGCAATGTTATATGTTGTAGTTGTACAGTAACTAACTGTTCTAAGGTTATATATAACAACGCAATGTCACGATTAACGGTGTAATGTTTAAGTTTTGGAATAAACATGATAATGAATTATATATTACAAACTAATACAATTTTTATTCTGTCATTATTATTTTATTATTTTTTTATGTGCCGGTTGAAATGAGGATGAGGATTGGCGGTTATTTAATAATTCATTGTTTCACTGTTCCGTGAAACTTCAAAGTCTACATAATTATATCAATTTATGGGAATGTTTATAAATATACATTAGAATTGTTCATGAATATTTATGAGACAGTTCTTAAACTTATTATCAATTATTTATTTCAGCATTGTACATGGAAAAATAAATTGAATAATATTAATATTTACAACTGTACTGAGTAATTCACTACTGGTGTAGTTATATAATTACATTATTATTGTGCATTTTATTAGGGACTTTCGTCTGTCGGGATTAAATGATTATAATAATAATTCCTATTCTTACTAATCTATGATATTATCATATGGTTCTGTTCGGAAATGGAAAAACAAGGAAGCATGTCACCGGGGATGGATTAAATCATTTATTACAGCTCAACTCAAATTCCTCGCAAATTTTATGCTTTCTCGGTCGTAAAATAGTTGTTATTTTCTACAAATTAATTTAAACCAGAAAGAATACTATGTTACACAATGAATGCTAAGATACATAAAATCATCTGGTCTCTTGATATGTCACATAAGCAAGAAATGATACGACCTACAGTTATGGTGGCATCATATTTCACGTTAGGCGTTTTGGTCGCAATGGCGAAAAGTAAACTAGAAAAAAGTACTTTTCATACGTAGCCATTAAGTGTCAGCTATTAATGACCTTTAGTGACCTTTAGTGACCTTTAATAAGTCCGCATTTCTAAATTAAATTCAATTTATGACACATTAAGGAAGCCGTATCATTATTATTTCTCATTAGAAGAGCTATTGGGGAGTTGTGAATCTCAATTTTACAGTCATATAAACAATTTCAATGATGATTTATGACAATGATAAATAATTCTGGGACAGATATGGCATCAACATATATTATTGATTAGTGGTAGGTGATCTTTAACTGGTATAATATAGGCGTACCACAAGAAGTAGCATTTTTATTCGGATGCTCTTTTTATCCCAACTCTCAATAAACTATTTATAGTACGTAAATTACATAAATTTTGATGATAAATACAACTGGAATGCATTTAGTAACAGTAAACCGCGATACTTTTTATTTAGTCACATACTATAACAATCACCCATCTCTTCTATCCTTAATTTATTTATTTTAATTGTAATCATACCGAACTAAATAGTAAATAATATATTAAACACAAATAATTGAAGAATACCTCGTTTGTAGTAAAAATTTAATTTAGTAATAATTAACTAAAATTATTATTATTTAAAAAATGATCACATATGATTGCAACCGGGGATGGTACGTTATCTAAACTTGGAGATATGTTTGAAAATTTGTTTTTTTGTGCGAATTTCCTATTTTTGTATATTATTTAAATTTTCGAATTTCAGTTTCGTTTTTGGTGCTTTAAATCTTATTGTTGATAAAGTTACTATAATTATTGCTCCGTTCATTTAATATTTTAAATTAAAATAAACCACGAAATACATAGTTGGTTTTCGCGGCCATTTTGCACCATTATCTAGCTATAGTTAGTTATTCATTCACAGGGATACTCTAGCTGTAGTGTAGTTAGGGCAAGGGGTGGTCCACCCCCCCCCCCCCCACACCCCCCCCCCACACCCCCCCCCCCCTCCCCCACACCCCCTAACTAGAGTAAACATACGAGATGGAATAATTGAATTTGAGAAGCATTGAGCCTTACTTCGGAACATCAAACATTATTCAAAAAATCGGCCCCTGACTGAAACAGCTTTACTGGCCATTCCAAGCTAAAAAGAGAGTCAGAGTTTTGTGCTAACAACACTATTTGAATTATTAGTTGCAGGATTGTAACGATTTTTCTGACAAATCTAACAGATCAATTATCCTCTTCTATATGATGATGGGACCCTGGATCTCTACGATCCATAGAGATCAGTTGTCGTTCATTGTATTACCAGGTTATCGTTTCTGCTCTTTCGTAGCGCGCGAATTGAATGATGAATTGGATGACGGATGAGGGTCGTAATCACTTAGCAGTAAATTAAGAAAATGTCTGCAATAATTACCCAGGAATAATAATAGCATTACGTACATGATCGTCTTGCGCTGTGGTGCAATGCATTGCCACAAGTCGATGCAACAATTCCACAATAAATTATCTTAAAGGATAGAAGATTCATCTTAATGTCAGAATTAAATTGGATATTAAATAGAAGGTGTTGGGAGAGGAAACGATTAGGTAATTTGTGCTTCTCCGGTTGCCAACCGGTTCTCTGCACTAATGGGCCTCCTGTCAATGTCAGTCCAGCGTTCAAATTTGACAGAATTTGGATACTCTATGCTCCTTATTGTATGACGTTACATCACCATTCGGTTATAGAATAGTAGAATATTGAGTTTGAATGACAAATACTCAGGAAGATGAGCTGCAATTTGAACATTTTGAGAGTAACTTTCTTTCATTAACAATTCTTTGTTATTAAATGAAGGATTTTGACAGAATATCCTCCCTTTTCTTCCCACTTATATTTATGTCACTTAACTCTCTCCTTCAGAAATTTATAATAATGATCATCTTACGAAGTCATTTCTATTGCGGTTTCTTTCTATATTAAATTCTCTCTAACACTTTTGTTCCCGATTTAAAGTGAAGAATGCTATTCCTACATATGAGTATAACAACTGTTTAGAATATAAAATTATGAATCTAAAAATATAATTATTATTTTCTCAATTATTACATTTATTATTATTAATGTTGTAGGCCTAAGTAATAACAGTGGTTAACTCAAAATAAGTCGAATTAGAACCGAGAAGAACAACTATTCGCATAATTTCCGTTACTGAAACTACCAAGAACAATAATTATTGTTATTGGTGATAATGTTTCGTGTTCTTTCTATTTACCAATGTAATACTACTGGTTACTGATGGATTTATATCTGCATTTCAGTATTGATTTTAAATCATTAAAAACGGTTATCATTTGCTTTTTCAGACTTAGACTACCAGGCAAAATCTTATCCCGTCCCCAATCCACAAAAGCTAAAAAGTCGCGTGTTCTATTCAAACTGGTTTCCATGGATGATAGTGACGACAACAATGAAAATAATGATCTTAGGAAGGAGGTTCGACGAGAGATGAAGGGAATGTCTAAAAGCAACAGGTAGGAATAATATATAGGAATGTCTAAAAGCAACAGGTAGGAATAATATATAGGAATGTCTAAAAGCAACAGGTAGGAATAATATATAGGAATGTCTAAAAGCAACAGGTAGGAATAATATATAGGAATGTCTAAAAGCAACAGGTAGGAATAATATATAGGAATGTCTAAAAGCAACAGGTAGGAATAATATATAGGAATGTCTAAAAGCAACAGGTAGGAATAATATATAGGAATGTCTAAAAGCAACAGGTAGGAATAATATATAGATATTTTTTGCACTTTGTCTTTCCATTCATAGATTTAATAAATATATAATTTATTCGCCATGTAAGCGGAAAATTCAATTTGTATCTTCATTACTATAGTGTTGTTCATTCAAACTAGACTTGTCAATGTACGAACTTTTATTAGTAATACCAATGAACTAGAACTGTGATGCTGTAGTAAACATACATTGCGGGGGATATTACATTGCAATTTTATCACTAGTGTTTAGCTGTGGTAGAACTATATTAGTCCGTAATCTGACTGACCTGACTCATGTGTATTAGTATTACTCCTGTCGTAATTCAAAGCCAACATAAAGCCAATTGCCAACCGGTGGTGGATTACTTTTAATTGGCTGCACAATGAGTGATCTATTCTGTTGGTTGAAAATTATTTATATGGTTTAAATTTGATTGAACGATCATTATTTCTAAAATAAAACTAATGGTCTAAAATTTTAAGCGCTGGAGGATTTGAATCAGCCAGTTGGAAAATTACAGAATTGTATTGCAGGATAGGAAACTAAATTATTTGTTATAACGTATTTTAGAGATTTGTTTAAATTGTCATAAAATGAGTCAACATATAAACTTATTAGGCCATCAGTTATAACATTGCACCTTGCGAATGAGTACTACTGACTACAACATTGCACATTGTGAATACCTCTGCACTGACTACATATTGCACCTTGCGAGTGAGTACTACTGACTACAACATTGCACATTGTGAATACCTCTGCACTGACTACATATTGCACCTTGCGAGTGAGTACTACTGTCTACAACATTGCACCTTGCGTGTGAGTACTACTGACTACAACATTGCACCTTGTGAGTACCTCTGTACTGACTACATAGTGCACCTTGCGAGTGAGTACTACTGACTACAACATTGCACCTTGTGAGTGAGTACTACTGACTACAACATTGCACCTTGTGAGTACCTCTGTACTGACTACATAGTGCATTGCACCTTGCGAGTGAGTACTACTGACTACAACATTGCACATTGTGAATACCTCTTCAGTGACTACATATTGCACCTTGCGAGTGAGTACTACTGTCTACAACATTGCACCTTGCGTGTGAGTACTACTGACTACAACATTGCACCTTGTGAGTGAGTACTACTGACTACAACATTGCACCTTGTGAGTACCTCTGTACTGACTACATAGTGCATTGCACCTTGCGAGTGAGTACTACTGACTACAACATTGTACATTGTGAATACTTCTGCACTGACTACATATTGCACCTTGCGAGTGAGTACTACTGTCTACAACATTGCACCTTGCGTGTGAGTACTACTGACTACAACATTGCACCTTGTGAGTACCTCTGTACTGACTACATAGTGCACCTTGCGAGTGAGTACTACTGACTACAACATTGCACCTTGTGAGTGAGTACTACTGACTACAACATTGCACCTTGTGAGTACCTCTGTACTGACTACATAGTGCATTGCACCTTGCGAGTGAGTACTACTGACTACAACATTGCACATTGTGAATACTTCTGCACTGACTACATATTGCACCTTGCGAATGAGTACTACTGACAACAACATTGCACATTGTGAATACCTCTGCACTGACTACATATTGCACCTTGCGAGTGAGTACTACTGACTACAACATTGCACATTGTGAATACCTCTGCACTGACTACATATTGCACCTTGCGAGTGAGTACTACTGTCTACAACATTGCACCTTGCGTGTGAGTACTACTGACTACAACATTGCACCTTGTGAGTACCTCTGTACTGACTACATAGTGCACCTTGCGAGTGAGTACTACTGACTACAACATTGCACCTTGTGAGTGAGTACTACTGACTACAACATTGCACCTTGTGAGTACCTCTGTACTGACTACATAGTGCATTGCACCTTGCGAGTGAGTACTACTGACTACAACATTGCACATTGTGAATACCTCTTCAGTGACTACATATTGCACCTTGCGAGTGAGTACTACTGTCTACAACATTGCACCTTGCGTGTGAGTACTACTGACTACAACATTGCACCTTGTGAGTGCCTCTGTACTGACTACATAGTGCACCTTGCGAGTGAGTACTACTGACTACAACATTGCACCTTGTGAGTGAGTACTACTGACTACAACATTGCACCTTGTGAGTACCTCTGTACTGACTACATAGTGCATTGCACCTTGCGAGTGAGTACTACTGACTACAACATTGCACCTTGTGAGTACCTCTGTACTGACTACATAGTGCACCTTGCAAGTGAGTACTACTGACTACAACATTGCACCTTGTGAGTACCTCTGCACTGACTACATAGTGCACCTTGCGAGTGAGTACTACTGTCTACAACATTGCACCTTGCGTGTGAGTACTACTGACTACAACATTGCACCTTGTGAGTACCTCTGTACTGACTACATAGTGCACCTTGCGAGTGAGTACTACTGTCTACAACATTGCACCTTGCGAGTGAGTACTACTGTCTACAACATTGCACCTTGCGAGTGAGTACTACTGATTACAACATTGCACCTTGTGAGTACCCCTGCACTGACTACATACTACATAGTGCACCTTGCGAGTGAGTACTACTGACTACAACATTGCCCATTGTGAATACCTCTGCACTGACTACATAGTGCACCTTGCGAGTGAGTACTACTGTCTACAACATTGCACATTGTGAATACCTCTGCACTGACTACATAGTGCACCTTGCGAGTGAGTACTACTGTCTACAACATTGCACCTTGCAAGGGAGTACTACTGTCTACAACATTGCACCTTGCGAGTGAGTAGTACTTACTACAACATTGCACCTTGCGAGTGAGTACTACTGTCTACAACATTGCACCTTGCGAGTGAGTACTACTGACTACAACATTGCACCTTGTGAGTACTTCTGCACTGACTACATAGTGCACCTTGTGAGTGAGTACTACTGACTACAACATTGCACATTGTGAGTACCTCTGCACTGACTACATGTGCAACTTGCGAGTGAGTACTATTGTCTACAACATTGCACCTTGCGAGTGAGTACTACTGACTACAACATTGCACATTGTGAATACCTCTGCACTGACTACATAGTGCACCTTGTGAGTACTACTGACTACAACATTGCACCTTGCGAGTGAGTACTACTGACTACAACATTGCACATTGTGAATACCTCTGCACTGACTACATAGTGCACCTTGTGAGTGAGTACTACTGTCTACAACATTGCACCTTGCGAGTGAGTACAACTGACTACAACATTGCACATTGCGAGTGAGTATTACTGACTACAACATTGCACATCGTGAATACCTCTGCATTGACTACATAGTGCACCCTGTGAGTACTACTGACTACAACATTGCACCTTGCGAGTGAGTACTACTGACTACAACATTGCACATTGTGAATACCTCTGCACTGACTACATAGTGCACCTTGCGAGTGAGTACTACTGTCTACAACATTGCACCTTGCGAGTGAGTACTACTGTCTACAACATTGCGCCTTGCAAGTGAGTACTACTGACTACAATATTGCACCTTGCGAGTGAGTACTACTGACTACAACATTGCACCTTGTGAGTACCTCTGCACTGACTACATAGTGCACCTTGCCAGTGAGTACTACTGACTACAACATTGCACATTGTGAATACCTCTGCACTGACTACATATTACATAGTGCACCTTGCGAGTGAGTACTACTGACTACAACATTGCACATTGTGATTACCTCTGCACTGACAACATAGTGCACGTTGCCAGTGAGTACTACTGACTACATACTACATAGTGCACCTTGCCAGTGAGTACTACTGACTACAACATTGCACCTTGTGAGTACCCCTGCACTGACTACATACAACATAGTGCACCTTGCGAGTGAGTACTACTGACTACAACATAGCACCTTGCGAGTGAGTACTACTGACTACAACATTGCATATTGTGAGTACCTCTGCACTGACTACATAGTGCACCTTGCGAGTGAGTACTACTGACTACAGCATTGCACCTTGTGAGTACCTCTGCACTGACTACATAGTGCACATTGCGAGTGAGTAAAACTGACTACAACATTGCATATTGTGAGTACCTCTGCACTGACTACATAGTGCACCTTGCGAGTGAGTACTACTGACTACAACATTGCACCTTGCGAGTGTGTACTACTGACTACAACATTGCACCTTGTGAGTACCTCTGCACTGACTACATAGTGCACCTTGCAGGAGAGTACTACTGACTACAACATTGCACATTGCGAGTGAGTACTACTGACTAAATCTACGTCAACTAAATAAGTCACTGAGGGCTATAGCGCCTAGGGCACCATTGAAGGCAAAGGCTTGATACGCATCTGCATTAGAGATGATACACGCCCCACCCTGTCTATACTGGATGCTCCTCTACCAGTGTTAGGTAACCTAACCCAGGAGGCACACTTGGTTCAGGGTGTAACAAATGGACCCCTACAGTCGGCAGCAGGGCTGTAGGCCATGGATAGGCGGAAGGTAATCAACCAACGGCTAGACATGCTGACAAGGTCGGCGGAAGGTAATCAACCAACGGCGACCTACTGCGAAGACGCTTGTAGGAGTTGCGACCACAAGCGGTTTACCCCCGCAACTGAAAGATATGAGTATGAGAACCCTCCAGGAGAAATACCGGCTCGGTCGTCGCCCGGGTCAACAAGGACCGCGTCCCTCAGTGGTACACCAGGCTGGGGTCGATAAATTGGCTACTGGAACAGAAGACAGAGAAGAAAGAAGAACCAACCTGTTGAAATGTAAAAAGACACTAAAGATTGCTACAATGAACGCACGCACGCTGAAAGCACAGAGCAAACAGGGTGACATGGTCGCTCTGGCAATAGAATATAACATCGACATCATCTGCATCCAAGAACATCGGATTTGTCATGAAGACACTACTGCCATGAAGTACAATGACATTGGAAATGGATGGACGTTAGTAACAAGCTCAGCAGTAAGAAATTCGGCCAATGCATCAATTGGTGGAGTAGGAATTCTGCTAAGCCCATTTGCACATTTGCATTTGCTAAGACCCTAAACAACATCGAATCTATAAATTCCAGGGTTATGATCGCAACATTTGATGGGAATCCCAAGACAACAGTTATATGTTGCTACAGTCCAACCAATGCATCAGAGCCAGAACAAGCAGTCAAGTTTTATGAAGAACTGACTGGACTTATTAAGGACATCCCGAAACACAATGTTAAAGTCATTGCTGGTGACCTGAATGCGCAAATTGGCCCAGAAGACATCAAGGGTTACACCTATAACACCAGTTCTAACAGAAATGGGTACTTACTCTTAGACCTAATGGAAGAATGTGAATTGATACCAACAAACAACACATTCGAAAAGAGTAAGGGGAAGCTATGGACCTTTCAATACCCTAATGGAACCAAAGCACAACTGGATTACATCCTTATAAACAAAAAGTGGAGAAATAGCATGATCAACTGCGAGGCATACAGCTCGTTCAACCTAATTGGTTCGGACCACAGAATTGTGACTGCAGAGATAAGACTCAGTTTGAGAGCCAGCAAACCCAGGACAAGCAAGCAAATCAACTTTGACTGGGAGAAACTCAGAACTGACAATGCTGTAATAAGGATGCTTATACAGTAGAAGTTCAAAACCGCTTTGAAGCACTTCAGTCAATGGATGAATACCAATCCACCGATTCAATATACCAGAATATAATAACAGCCCACAAGGAATCAGCTAAGAGGCATATCCCCCAGAAACCTAAACGAAAACAGTATGTGCCATGGCAAAACTCTGAGGTTAGGGGTCAATATGACCCCCCCCCGTGGTTTTTTTATTATAATTCTGAAACAAACGCAGTTGGGAATCTGAAATTTTATGACTTTTCCTAAAAATCTATTGTCTTCCTAGTACTGAAAACCGTTTTCAAAAATATTGGGTAGTTTTCGAGTTATAGCACCATTTTTTAACCCTACTTTTGGCACTTTTTTTGAGACGTTTTTTGAAAAATACATTTCATTAAATATTAATTGTAACATCTCTATTTTTGATTTACACCGGTTTTTTGGTGTTAGCAATTGGATGGAATTCATATAAATTGATTTAGAAATTTCAAACTTGTTTTTTTCGGCGGGTGCCAAATTTTGGTGCCAGCACCAAATTTTGAAATATGTCAATTTTGTAAATTGATTGTTTGAAACTTGTTTTTTACGCAATTGGGGTATTTTGGGGTTCTGGTTTCGAAGAAATATATACGAGTTGCACGAAGCGTATCAAACTTGTATTTTTCGGTGCTGTGTGCAAATTTTGGTGCTAGCACGAAATTTTGAAAATCCATTCAATAGATAAAATTGCTTGTGACAATTTATTTCTTGCGTTTTAAAGGTTTATGGCTGTTCTGAATTCAATGGAATATATAATTGTCGAACTAGACATCTCAAACTTGTATTTTTCGGAAGTGGGTGCAAAATGTGGTGCTAGCACCAAATTTTGAAAACCATCAAATATATCAATTGATTGTGTCATCTTGTTTCTTGCGTTATACGGGTTTGTTACGGTTCAGAATTCAAAGGAATCAGTAAAAATTTCATAAGAGTTTTCAATCTTGTATTTTTCGCCGGTGGGTGAAAATTGTTGTGCCAGCACCAAATTTTGGAAAATGAGTAAATTGATCAGTAGATAGTATCATCTTGTTTCTTGCGTTATACGGGTTTATGAGGGTCCTGAATCCGATGGAATCAATAAAAACAGCACTGGACATCGCAAACTTGTACTTTTTGGTGATGGGTACGAAATTTGGTGCTAGCACCAAAATTTGCCAAATTACGCCGAAAAATACAAGTAGCAATGATCTGGCATATTTGAAATGTATTCCATTAGAATCAGCGCCCTAGAAAACCTGAAAATGTGAATCTATAGCATCGTATAAGTGAATTAAAAATTTTGTGTTCTAACTGAAAAGTGCTGGTTACTTGTTTTTTTCATTTTTTTCCTACGCATAGAGGACTAAATAGCCATTTATGGTAATCATATCATTTTTAAATATTTTCCAATGTATTTTGCGCCCCAGAAAACCTGTATTGAAAAACAATTACCCGAAAAATGTAACTTTCAAATTTTGTGAAAATTGTGCACTACTTGTAATTTTGGTGCTGCAATATTACCACCCCAGTACATTTTTTCGAAATTTTTTTTTTTGGTCGGATCCAGACTAGTGATACCTACGTACAAACAAAAAATCAGACGTTTTAGTTAATATTTGTAGATTTTAGAGGGAGAGGTCAATATGACCCTCCCCCCCCCCCCCCCCCGGTATTTGTACAGCATTTTGTAGCCCGGTACTAATAGGGTTAAGATAGCCTACAAAGTTAAAACCGAACAACCAACAACCGAAAACATTAACAAGGTTGAGAAAGCTAAGGACGATCTTAAATTGGCCTACAACATCAGCCAGGAAAAGTACATACAGGATAAAACTGAAGCAATTACAACTGCTCACATACAGCAACAATCAAGACTTACCTGGCAAACTGTAAATGAGGTATCTGGTCGGAAAAGTTGTGCAAAGGGGCGCCTCAAAGCCGATAGTCCTGAAGAACGTGTTGGGTGGGAAGTGGAAAAATCACTTCAGCAACTTGCTTGGGCAGCCACCAAACATCGAGGTCAGCCCTACAAGGAAAATATATGACAAGACACTACCTATAGAAACAGGGGACTTCACACCTGCCGAACTCCAAAGAAGCATTAAAAGCATGTCCAATAATAAAGCGAGTGGATTGGATGAAATCCCAGCGGAGGTATGGAAAACCGGAGTGCTAAATAGACCATTATTGAATGTTTGCAACCGGATGTTAAAAGGGGAAAAGCCACCACCAATTTGGACTAAAGGTCAACTAAAGCCTCTCCCCAAGAAAGGAGACCTCGGCATACCAACAAACTATCGTGGGATCTGTCTGCTTGTGGTAGCTGCCAAAATATACAATAAAATGATTCTATATAGGATTAGGCCTCACATAGAGAAACTACTGCGTAAGAGCCAAAACGGATTTCGACCAAGTAGATCAACAATAGCTCAGATACTTGCACTACGGAGACTGATTGAAGGAATTAAGTCAAAGAATCTCCCCGCAGTCATGACCTTTGTGGACTTCAAGAAGGCATTCGACTCCATCCATAGAGGTAAAATGCTTGAAATCCTAAGAGCTTATGGAATACCAGAAGTAATTGTTGCTGGCATTGGATTGTTATATTGTGACACAGAAGCGCAGGTACTCTCACCAGATAGTGAAACTGAGTTTTTCTCAATCCTGGCTGGCGTACTGCAAGGTGACACATTAGCACCATTACTATTTGTAATTGTGCTGGATTACGCAATGAGGACGGCCACAAAGGGTGAAGATCTGGGATTCACACTTCAAGAACGCAGAAGTAGTAGATATCCGGCAACTACAGTCACAGACACCGACTTTGCGGATGACATCGCCCTGCTCTCTAATACGCTAGCAGATGCACAGCTTCTACTAAATAAAGTGGAGAGGGCTGCTAAGGAGGTTGGATTGCATATAAATGCTACCAAGACCGAATTCATGACCTTTAATGTTGATGGAAACTTGACAACCATTGATAATAATCAACTAAGGCAGGTCGATGACTTCCAGTACCTTGGATCATGGATAGAGAGTAGCAAAAAGGACATAGAAGTTAGGAAAGCAAAGGCTTGGGTAGCTCTATCAAAAATGGATACCATCTGGAAATCAGATCTCTCCAGGCACCTGAAGACCAAGTTCTTTCGAGCCACAGTGGAAAGTGTATTTTTATACGGGGGTGAGACCTGGACACTGACTAAATCACTTGAACAACGAATTGATGGTTGCTACACAAGACTACTAAGGGCAGCCCTAAACATCAGCTGGAGACAACACATGACAAACGCCGAGCTTTATGGTACAATACCACCTGTATCAGCCACCCTCCGTGAACGCAGATTAAGATTCAGTGGGCACTGCTGGCGAAGTAAAGACGAGGTCATACCAGATCTACTTCTCTGGCAACCAACTCATGGAAAGCGTAGTCGTGGACGACCTGCCATAACATATATAGATCAACTTGAAAGGGATACTGAACTTGGGAGAAACGAAATTGCGACAACTATGGAGAATCGGGAAGCCTGGAAGGATCTCATTTCCACTGTCCGAGTTCGCTCGACCTAGTAGTAGTACTACTGACTACAACATTGCACCTTGTGAGTACCTCTGCACTGACTACATAGTGCACCTTGCGAGTGAGTACTACTGACTACAACATTGCACCTTGCGAGTGAGTACTACTGTCTACAACATTGCACCTTGCGATTGAGTACTACTGACTACATAGTGCACCTTGGGGGTACTACTGTCTACAACATTGCACCTTGCGAGTGAGTACTACTGTCTACAACATTGCACCTTACGAGTGAGTACTACTGACTACAACATTGCACCTTACGAGTGAGTACTACTGACAACAACATTGCACCTTGTGAGTACCTCTGCACTGACTACATAGTGCACCTTGCGAGTGAGTACTACTGACTACAATCTGACTATAATCTACATACAACATCGTTTCTGCATCATGACTTATCTCATATTACTAAAATGAATATTGGCATAAATAATAGACGGGGTTCATTTGTAGTGTATCGAATTGGCACTACAATGGAAGAATTTATTATAAATAAATACACTAATTAATATAAATTTGGGCAATAATATGTCTATATGGAAGCAATGATGGTCGGAAATGTAATCCTGATAATATTATGTTTTGTTATTTTCTTCAAAAATCACGAAACAAAATTATTCTATGATGAATATGCGGTATATTCTGCGGCATTCCATTCCAGTTTTCATTCTTTACTTTTCATTTCTTTTCAACGATTTGGATGGATCAAATACACATACTGTAGATAATTTCTTGGAATTTGGATAATTTTTACTTAAAAACGGCGTTATGTGCAGTAAGTTGTAAGTGAAGTGATGGCTGTACTAATGAAGGGACTGTGTGGCTTCGCAGTTTTGCGGCTTTGACTGACAATCCCCGCCTATGTACCAAACCTTACCGATGTACATCCAGTAACTGCCTTAACTATCATTCTTGTCCCAATTTACGAATGATGTCAGCTCTTAAAGTGAATAAATTACTTTTTACTGGTAATGTAGTTATTGATTAGAATGTCATAATTGATGGAAAATTTGACATTGAAATAAAAGGTAACTACCGCCATGTCATATTAATTTCTATTTTTTTTTTATGTCGTCAGACATTTTTGAGGTGTCTAATCGTGTTAGCGGATTGTTCCTCGCTCTAGTGGGCCAATAATTAATGAAGCAATGCCCCACCACAGTGTATACCACAATACCACAATAAATTGGCCCCATCACAGTGTAGTCAAACAATAAATTGGCCCCATCACAGTGTAGTCAAACAATAAATTGGCCCCATCACAGTGTAGTCAAACAATAAATTGGCCCCATCACAGTGTAGTCAAAAAATAAATTGGCCCCATCACAGTGTAGTCAAACAATAAATTTCCCCCATCTGTTAAAATGCCTAGGCAATTGTTTGTTTTTACTAAGTAAGAAAGATGGGCCCGAATTTGTTGCGTTTTTCTTATGTAAATAATATTAGCGCTATTTAGAAAGAAATCGAAGCAAGACGTTATTACAGTTTTATATCTAGTATTTACGTAAGAAATCTTAATAATTATAGAAAATTGGGGGGAATAAGAAATTAGCGGACATTTTAAGTCATATTGTGAATAAGGGAACATTCGAGTACATTCATATTTACTTGGGCGCAGCGGTAACATTTGTAGTTAACATACCATTTACTATACACTACTGGTATTACATAAAATGCCACCACGATCGGATTTGATAGTAAAATGCATGGCCATCATAAAATCCCTATTTTATAATTCACTGTGACGTAACATTCAAGTTCAAGTTCATTTATACTTATTCACAATTAAACAACAAATTAAACAAAATTTAACATACAATATAAGAAAATAAATGGAGGAGACTCCAACAATTTAGGAGAATAAATGGAGGCACTAGTGTACGCTGCCACCCTAAAAACAAATATATATTTGGTAATAATAAAAATGGCGCACTGCAGGTTATCGTATCCCTTAAAGTATTCAGAGAGATACAAGAGACGAAAGATACATGTCACTATTCAGAGATATGTAAAGGGTACCGGAGTAACAACTTTTAGTATTTTAATTAATGAATTTGGCATTTAACTTATTATATGTTACAGTATAATATCAAGCAGAGATAACCGGAAAAAAAATTACCGAGAGAAAAATTCCAACAATTTGACGAAAAAATTTGTTAAAAAATTACCGGAAAAATTTAAATAACCGAATAAATTTAATGTATAATAATATGAAAACATAAAAATAAATTAAACGTTAACCTTTGGTGAGGGGGACCGGATGTGTGGCATATAGTTATAAAATGTTTAATAGTAATAAATTTGCAGACTATGACACAAATATTGCAATGTTACCTAGGAAATTAACGTTCTAACTACAGGTATAATCGAACAAATTATTATTATTATTACAAAGTATGGTACTGTAGTTGTGTAACGTGGCCCCGCGCCCGGGTAGTGCTACTATTTATGGAACGTGGCCCCGCGAACGGGTAGTGCTACTATTTATGGAACTTAAACCCGCGCCCGGGTAGTGCTACTATTTATGGAACTTAAACCCGCTCCCGGGTAGTGCTACTAGTTATAGAACGTGGCCCCGCGCCCGGGTAGTGCTACTAGTTATGGAACGTGGCCCCGCGCCCGGGTAGTGCTACTAGTTATGGAACGTGGCCCCGCGCCCGGGTAGTGCTACTACTTATGGAACGTGACCCCGCGCCCGGGTAGTGCTACTATTTTATTTATTGAACGTGATCCCACGCCCGGGTAGTGCTACTAGTTATGGAACGTGGCACCGCGCCCGGGTAGTGCTACTAGTTATGGAACGTGGCCCCGCGCCCGGGTAGTGCTACTACTTATGGAACGTGACCCCGCGCCCGGGTAGTGCTACTAGTTATAGAACGTGGCCCCGCGCCCGGGTAGTGCTACTAGTTATGGAACGTGGCCCCGCGCCCGGGTAGTGGTACTAGTTATGGAACGTGGCCCCGCGCCCGGGTAGTGCTACTACTTATGGAACGTGACCCCGCGCCCGGGTAGTGCTACTATTTTATTTATGGAACGTGATCCCACGCCCGGGTAGTGCTACTAGTTATGGAACGTGACCCCGCGCCCGGGTAGTGCTACTATTTTATTTATGGAACGTGATCCCACGCCCGGGTAGTGCTACTAGTTATGGAACGTGGCCCCGCGCCCGGGTAGTGCTACTAGTTATGGAACGTGGCCCTGCGCCCGTGTGGTTTAAATTACAATGAACTCAATAGATGAAGTTCTTACTTTTTGATTTTAATATTATATTCGATATTAAAACCTGTTTCATCCGAAATTTTAGTATAAAAGGTAGCGAGCGATATTAGGCGCGATTGTTTAAATTATGGACGCATAAAACGCACCTTATTAATATTTTAAATTTGGACTGAAATACTTAGGTATTTGCGGAGTATTAGCGCATTATTTAGGTAAAGGTTGGGTTTAATAATTGACTCCAATTGAGTGAGTAGGCCTAGTACTTACTGCATTTATTTGCTGGATTAAGGGCCATTGGGGTTTGCTACTGACTACTGACCTACTGTAGAGCAAAAACGGCTCTAACGATTTTTTAAATTTCCTTGTTCACTTGTTCACAAAGGATTCACGAAATTTCCTTTAACGATAAGAAATTTTGCATGAACCATGAAAATAGCTTTCTATGGGAACTTAATTGCGGTTTAAATTGAAACATCTCAACTTGTTCTATTTCAAAAAATACCACAGTAAAACGAAATTTGCCATAGATTCAATAATAGAAACTCTAGCTGGGGCTCATAGGCCTAATAATGAATGCTATTGAATAGGCCCAAACTGCAGAGAAGTATATTACTTGCCAAGTTTAATAAGGTTGTGTTACTCAGTCGCGCTAACCCAGACAGTAAGCAAACATCAACTGTTGTAATGTACAGGTATTAACCCTGTCAGCTGATAGCTCTTCCCAGTAAATCCTATGGGAATATCTACAAGGTTACTCACTGTGCTGTGTTCCCAGTAAATCCTATGGGAATATCTTCAAGGTTACTCACTGTGCTGTGTTATGTGGCAGGCCAGCTGATTGAATTTAGTTAGACAGAGTACGTCTGTTGAGTATCGGGTACTAAGTGTACTGAAATGTACACTGCTATAATAATCATATAATATTGTTGGATTTGATTAATAAAAATAAAAGAAATTGACAAATGAGGAAACACGTCTCCAGGGGTTGAACCAGCGCTATATTTACGTTTCGGCCTACCAGGTCTCATCTGTAGCGTTAACCAATTCAGCCACTTACCCCTGACATTTGCTCTCCCACCTAACCCACTTCTATTTTTTTACTTTTTTTATCATTTATTACAGTTCCATTATCAGCTAAAACCCAATTAATTTAATTAATATCATCTGTCAGTAATTCTCCAATTAACCACACTTTGACCGGATCCGCCGATAGCAACTCCCGTAACATCCCGAACGAACTCACGAACCCAACGAACATCCCGATCTAATGAAATAAAATGACTAAGTAAACTGAAGACCGACCTCATTAGCGACTACATTAGCAGCTACATTAGCGGACAAAATTCAGTTGTTTAATCAGTAGCTTTACGGACAATGTTGCTGTCCTAGTGTGAAAGTGGATACAGTGCCTTAGCAACCTTCAGTTTCTTTGGTGCTGCTTGCTGGTTCAAACCCGAGACAAGTAGACCCGTAGAAATTACGCACTTTTATGTCCCCAGGCAATACACCCAGCGGTTTTAACCCTATTTGACCAGGGGGGGGGGAGTCATTTTTTAATTTTTTTTTTGTAATTAATCTGTATTTTTGAGTCAGGTTTGTTGGGAAAACAGAGATTTCGTGACTTTTCCTAAAATTTAATGGGCCATTCAACAGCGAAAACGCCATTTATATGGCTTTGATAGTTATCGTGCTGTGGTCCCTTCTGACACCAATCTCCATTATTTTTCGTGCTACAATTTTCAATAGTGTTTATGGCTCAATAAAATTATTTAATTTGCGGTATATTGCGATTTTTTGGATGCTGATTACGATTATAGAACTCAAATATAACATTCGAGAAAATTTTTGGTAATTTTGAATGTGCCCTCTGTGGTACGAAAAAGACCAGTAGTGCAAATATAAAAATGAAAAATCACCACAAAATTAAAATGATTCCATGAATATAACGGTTTTTTTGGATGCTGATCACGAATAGCATTTTTAAGTAGCACAAATTTTATTATCAAAAATCAACATTATTTTAAGACATTCTGGGTTTTATTGGGACGCTGATCACGAATATGACATTCAAAAATATCGTATTATCCAACTAAATTCGATTTTTGTAGTTTGAAATTTATTGCTACATTTGCTACATGAAGTGTACACCCTTGGGTGTTAGTGTAGCGCCCTCCCTGAAGTGTACACCCTTGGGTGTTAGTGTGGCGCCCTCCCTGAAGTGTACACCCTTGGGTGTTAGTGTGGCGCCCCCCCTGGAAGTGTACACCCTTGGGTTAGTGTGGCGCCCTCCCTGAAGTGTACACCATTGGGTGTTAGTGTGGCGCCCTCCCTGAAGTGTACACCCTTGGGTGTTAGTGTGGCGCCCTCCCTGGAAGTGTACACCCTTGGGTGTTAGTGTAGCGCCCTCCCTGAAGTGTACACCCTTGGGTTAGTGTGGCGCCCTCCCTGAAGTGTACACCCTTGGGTGTTAGTGTGGCGCCCTCCCTGAAGTGTACACCCTTGGGTGTTAGTGTGGCGCCCCCCCTGGAAGTGTACACCCTTGGGTTAGTGTGGCGCCCTCCCTGAAGTGTACACCATTGGGTGTTAGTGTGGCGCCCTCCCTGAAGTGTACACCCTTGGGTGTTAGTGTGGCGCCCTCCCTGGAAGTGTACACCCTTGGGTGTTAGTGTAGCGCCCTCCCTGAAGTGTACACCCTTGGGTTAGTGTGGCGCCCTCCCTGAAGTGTACACCATTGGGTGTTAGTGTGGCGCCCTCCCTGAAGTGTACACCCTTGGGTGTTAGTGTGGCGCCCTCCCTGGAAGTGTACACCCTTGGGTGTTAGTGTGGCGCCCTCCCTGAAGTGTACACCCTTGGGTGTTAGTGTGGCGCCCTCCCTGGAAGTGTACACCCTTGGGTGTTAGTGTGGCGGCGTCCCCGAAGTGTACACCCTTGGGTGTTAGTGTGGCGCCCTCCCTGAAGTGTACACCATTGGGTGTTAGTGTGGCGCCCTCCCTGAAGTGTACACCCTTGGGTGTTAGTGTGGCGCCCTCCCTGAAGTGTACACCCTTGGGTGTTAGTGTGGCGCCCTCCCTGAAGTGTACACCCTTGGGTGTTAGTGTAGCGCCCTCCCTGAAGTGTACACCCTTGGGTTAGTGTGGCGCCCTCCCTGAAGTGTACACCATTGGGTGTTAGTGTGGCGCCCTCCCTGAAGTGTACACCCTTGGGTGTTAGTGTGGCGCCCTCCCTGGAAGTGTACACCCTTGGGTTAGTGTGGCGCCCTCCCTGAAGTGTACACCATTGGGTGTTAGTGTGGCGCCCTCCCTGAAGTGTACACCCTTGGGTGTTAGTGTGGCGCCCTCCCTGAAGTGTACACCCTTGGGTGTTAGTGTGGCGCCCCCCCTGGAAGTGTACACCCTTGGGTTAGTGTGGCGCCCTCCCTGAAGTGTACACCATTGGGTGTTAGTGTGGCGCCCTCCCGGAAGTGTACACCCTTGGGTGTTAGTGTGGCGCCCTCCCTGGAAGTGTACACCCTTGGGTGTTAGTGTGGCGCCCTCCCTGGAAGTGTACACCCTTGGGTGTTAGTGTAGCGCCCTCCCTGAAGTGTACACCCTTGGGTGTTAGTGTGGCGCCCTCCCTGGAAGTGTACACCCTTGGGTTAGTGTGGCGCCCTCCCTGAAGTGTACACCATTGGGTGTTAGTGTGGCGCCCTCCCTGAAGTGTACACCCTTGGGTGTTAGTGTGGTGCCCTCCCTGAAGTGTACACCCTTGGGTGTTAGTGTGGCGCCCCCCCTGGAAGTGTACACCCTTGGGTGTTAGTGTGGCGCCCTCCCTGGAAGTGTACACCCTTGGGTGTTAGTGTGGCGCCCTCCCTGGAAGTGTACACCCTTGGGTGTTAGTGTGGCGCCCTCCCTGGAAGTTTACACCCTTGGGTGTTAGTGTAGCGCCCTCCCTGAAGTGTACACCCTTGGGTGTTAGTGTGGCGCCCTCCTTGGAAGTGTACACCCTTGGGTGTTAGTGTGGCGCCCTCCCTGAAGTGTACACCCTTGGGTGTTAGTGTGGCGCCCTCCCTGAAGTGTACACCCTTGGGTGTTAGTGTGGCGCCCCCCCTGGAAGTGTACACCCTTGGGTGTTAGTGTGGCGCCCTCCCTGAAGTCTACACCCTTGGGTGTTAGTGTGGCGCCCTCCTTGAAGTGTACACCCTTGGGTTAGTGTGGCGCCCTCCCTGAAGTGTACACCATTGGGTGTTAGTGTGGCGCCCTCCTTGGAAGTGTACACCCTTGGGTGTTAGTGTGGCGCCCTCCCTGAAGTGTACACCCTTGGGTGTTAGTGTGGCGCCCTCCCTGGAAGTGTACACCCTTGGGTGTTAGTGTGGCGCCCTCCTTGAAGTGTACACCATTGGGTGTTAGTGTGGCGCCCTCCTTGAAGTGTACACCCTTGGGTTAGTGTGGCGCCCTCCCTGAAGTGTACACCCTTGGGTGTTAGTGTGGCGCCCTCCCTGGAAGTTTACACCCTTGGGTGTTAGTGTAGCGCCCTCCCTGAAGTGTACACCCTTGGGTGTTAGTGTGGCGCCCTCCTTGGAAGTGTACACCCTTGGGTGTTAGTGTGGCGCCCTCCCTGAAGTGTACACCATTGGGTGTTAGTGTGGCGCCCTCCTTGAAGTGTACACCCTTGGGTTAGTGTGGCGCCCTCCCTGAAGTGTACACCCTTGGGTGTTAGTGTGGCGCCCTCCCTGGAAGTTTACACCCTTGGGTGTTAGTGTAGCGCCCTCCCTGAAGTGTACACCCTTGGGTGTTAGTGTGGCGCCCTCCCTGGAAGTTTACACCCTTGGGTGTTAGTGTAGCGCCCTCCCTGAAGTGTACACCCTTGGGTGTTAGTGTGGCGCCCTCCTTGGAAGTTTACACCCTTGGGTGTTAGTGTAGCGCCCTCCCTGAAGTGTACACCCTTGGGTGTTAGTGTGGCGCCCTCCTTGGAAGTGTACACCCTTGGGTGTTAGTGTGGCGCCCTCCCTGAAGTGTACACCCTTGGGTGTTAGTGTGGCGCCCTCCCTGAAGTCTACACCCTTGGGTGTTAGTGTGGCGCCCTCCCTGGAAGTGTACACCCTTGGGTGTTAGTGTGGCGCCCTCCCTGAAGTGTACACCCTTGGGTGTTAGTGTGGCGCCCTCCCTGAAGTCTACACCCTTGGGTGTTAGTGTGGCGCCCTCCCTGAAGTGTACACCCTTGGGTGTTAGTGTGGCGCCCTCCCTGAAGTCTACACCCTTGGGTGTTAGTGTGGCGCCCTCCCTGGAAGTGTACACCCTTGGGTGTTAGTGTGGCGCCCTCCCTGGAAGTGTACACCCTTGGGTGTTAGTGTGGCGCCCTCCCTGGAAGAACCAAGAGAGACGAGCCTTCGGTTGTTACCTTGAGCGTTTCGTGTTTGGCATGTTCAGTGTTCACCGTCACTTTACTTCAACATTTATGGGAAATGGTCAGTTTTTGATCAATAGGATTTTGGAAATGTTTCAGATTGAACGGTACAGTAGGTTTATGAGTCATATGTCATAGATATAAGCCATATATATAATGCAGCTGAGCTGCTACAATGCAGCATGCCGATTGTAGTAGTAGTAGTATATTGTATTCCCACTCAACAGCGGATGCGATTGGAATATAATAATAAATAATGAACGCTTTCCTGTAACATTAGATGGCGCTCTATAATTCAACTTGTCATACTGCGTATGTACGACATTGTATAACTACTACAATACTATACTTGATTAAACAAATTATTATTTTGAAATTTTATAATTTTCCTTTATTTTATTTAACACAATGTTACGAGTTAGTTTATAATTATTTTTTGTTATTATTATTTTTTTTATTTTATGTGTGATTATGTTTTATTATATTTTTGATTATGTTTAATTATTTATGTTAAAACCAAATTTGTACATTGACCATACAGTATGTACAACATACATTAGGTTAGCTACATTAGTATGCTGGGGTAGATAGAATCTGATGACAATAATTCTTAACAAATCAATACTTAATTATTCAGTTATATTTACTGTCTATATACAGTATAGTGTTTATTCCGCACTGCACACAATGCACTTACTCATTAGTTGTACTGTAGGGCTATTGTTTGTTTTTTTGCAATAATTGAATTAGGCCACTCCTATTCAC
This sequence comes from Nemertoderma westbladi, assembly GCA_032718475.1. Taxonomy (NCBI): domain Eukaryota; kingdom Metazoa; phylum Xenacoelomorpha; order Nemertodermatida; family Nemertodermatidae; genus Nemertoderma; species Nemertoderma westbladi. The sequence continues at coordinate 34,138 of JAUCBJ010003832.1, forward strand.
ATAGCCTTATTGACTTATTCTATTTAAATATTTATTTACTAGTTACCCTATATTGACCCATTACAGTATTCCACATTATTATATTTAAGCATGTTTGTAATCCTAATGTTAACTGAATATGAAACTGTAACCTGTTATATTGACTCCAGTGTATTGTTTTGGTTGGAATAACGTGCCACTGTAACCTGCTTTTTTCCTTAACGGATAAATAGCAGACGAAATTGGACGAGGGTGAATCACATATTTGGGTCCGAATTTGATAAATTGTATTATTATTTCAAATATAAAATGTATAATTTGGTTAATTCCTAAGCGATATAACTTATAACTACTACTTCTCTCGCCCGATATAAAATGATTTAACAAGATATTTTCGTCGCGTTTTATTGATTGTGACATGTAATTTATTAGAGTGACATTGAATGGAACTTTCAGTAATAATTACACAGTTCCTTAATTGATCTCCATAGGAAATTTGAATGATTACAATTTCGTAACGCCACTACGATTTGAGTGTGCGGCTGGGTATTCTATTTACTCCCTGGCGAGGGATTCAAGGCGGTGGATTTAAGTAGCGGATATATCCATTAAGAGAGCGATTTAGTGATGCGTAACCACCGAATAGCTTATAATACCCCATACTTAAGAGCATTCATTATCGCGTAATATATAAAGGCGTCTCGTAAAACATGTCACTTGGAGCACGAATCGATACTAATCGTTAACATTCTGACAATATCAATCTGGAGTGAGGACGCCTCTGGATGATACATCATGTCCCTGGGTTTTTGGTTTCTGTAAAGCTGCCAAAATAATGAGCGAACTGTCACCAATTGAGTGCTAAAGGAGCGGATAATTAAACTTTTAGAATATCTTTCGGGTTCAATCGCCCAACATTGTAGGAATAGATTTGATAATTTGGAGGTGACAAGGACAAAACAAAATGATAATAACTGGAGATTATTTTATTATCGCCAATTGGACTATCATCCATGGTACGACCACCATACAATCAATCCATATAAATTGTAGCCTCGTTAATTATGCTACTTTGGAAAAACTACCATCAGCATCAATTAAAATATCGTCAATCAACATGAATAATTACATTTATAATTAAATTACATAATAAATAATGACTTTTATAATTAAATTGCACAATATATTCAAAATCTTACATACAGTACAACCCATACCCCCCCCCCCCCCCCCCTTACATCGAACTCTTACACCCAGCCTTGCAACATCACTTACAACCCCATTACATTATATTTGATATTACATTACGTAGCGTTTAACCGCAGGAATCATGGTTCTTTCCTAACTTTCGTACATTTACTTTAAAAGAGCTACAAATCGAGGCTGTGAATTGAAGTGCAGTAACCACTGAAGAGACAGACCTTAACAAAGGCTTTAATAAACAAAAAGAACTGCATAACATAGAGACTGGCATACAGGGAGGACACTTGGTAATAAATGAAGCACCATATCATACACATATCATTCTCCCCCCAAGAAACACAAAAGGAAAAGTCAAATACATTCCGAGAATTATTAGAATATAGAGTTTCACTAACAACAAATATTATATGACATAAAAATAATTATGATATCATTCATTTCAACCGATGAGTTTATGGTGAATATACAAGTAAAATTAAAAAAAAAAGAATTTAAATAATCTGGGGGCCGGCTATTACGTCTGGGTCGTCGGCGAGAAACTATTTTATATCCTCTGGAGGATTCTTCACATGATGTACAGTATGATGACTGGGAGTTGGAATGGCTTCTCCAATAGGACTCACTTCTCAACTATTCACCGGGGCATTTATAAGTTGCAAATCAGTCTCAGCTTTTGGGAACTGTGATGAACTCTGGTTACACGGTGTAGCAAATTCTCCACTTTGTTCTAGAACACTATCAGAATGTTCAGAACCGCATGGGGCCAAGTGCCGGATTGAGACAGTTGTCTCACGACTATTTGGATAACGTACATGGGTCTACTAAGGATTCGGTTGGCCTGGAGTCACTCAAACTCACCACGAGAGGATTATTCGTATATAACGCGTAAACGAGAAACGGCTGGGAATCATAAACCAAGTGGCAACAGAGATCCGTGGTGTCAGGTTTGTTGATGTTGATCAACATTCAAAATCTTGCCTTGAGTAGAATTAATTAAATGGGTTGAGGACAGATTTATGAAATAGTGGCTTGAACTCAGCACATACTAGTCATTCGTGAAGACCTTCGGATACGTAAGGGGAAGGCACGGGCAGCGTTAAATAGTCTGTCCAGTATTTGGAAGTCCCATAGAATAAAACGGAACCTTAAGGTTCGATTATTTATGGCTGTAGTAGTACCAGTACTCTTATATGGGAGTCCATGATGGGCTCTAACTGCAGAGGATACCAAATCTGTGGATGGCACTTTCACAAGAATGCTACGTCGGGTTCACTGTGTCAAGTACAGTACAATGCACTGCACACATCTCCAACCAGACTATATACAACATTGGAGGTGTTTCATTCGTCTCCCCTAGCTTGACGCTTGAACGGAACCACCTCCGCTTTGCAGGACATTGCTTTCGCCGTGAGGACCAGCCATTGCATAATCTTGTACTTTGGCAGCCTCATGGAGAGAATAAGCATGGTGGAGAGCCGATGACTTTCTTGAGACGCATCTTAAAGGACACTGGCCTTGAAGATGCGGATGAGCCTTCAAATGTCATGGGTGATAGGGAGTTGTGGCGGCGCAACCATTCTTAATATATATTTCATATATGTATATATATAATGCAGCTACAATGCAGTATGCCGATCGTAGTAATACTAGTCATTCGTTTCACATCATATGATGAATAGGGTAAATTTCGAGATTTTTACAAAATGATACATTCGAGTTACACCGGGATGATTTAATGATTCCTGTGGGTTAAGCAATGTGTTATCATTCAGAGATGCTGAGTAATGGACTCGAGAAAAAGTATCAGGTGGGATATTGTCGCGCCTAAGCTTACGTTTATCATTTTTATTCTTTCCTTTATATGATTAATAAATATCAAGTACTTTAAGCACCAGATGCTTGGTCGGTTCGTTTCGCATGGTAAATTGTATAGAAGTAAAGTAGTGTCTCCTGCGGCAGAATGATTTTGTAATAAATAGCCTGACAACAGCGGAATGCTGAGTCTCAGATCTACAAATTGTACGCCAAAAGAACGCAATAGGTCGACCCAAAGTAGTTAAGTGTGGCAGCTATAATGAAATCATTTGTTTGTCATTGTATTGGCCACGGTAGAGTCTTATTATTTTTATTAATTTTACTATTACCTCCTGTTACACTTAATTTTTCACTTTCGTAATAGAATTTCGGCTAACTCCATACATAATTTTTTTCTGCTTGGGCATTTTTAAGGAGTACTAGGCGCTGGCTGTTGCATTTTTAACGCTCTGCTTCACTCTCCGGCATGCTCATATTCCTATTTATCTCTTCTCAGGCTAGACCACCCTCTCGCTTTCGCGTTCTCTACATTTGACCTCCACCTTTTCACGTTCGGCCTCCCTCTCCCGTTCACTCTCCTCCTCTTTCTTATTACTTTCCTCGAACTCACTTAGGAAGTTTGAATCATCTAAGTTGGTTTTATCATTCATCTCGCACCTCATCTGTATTGCCATGACCCATTCTTATCCTGTTGATGTTGTCACTGATCGTATAGAGTCAGCTCTACGCGCACCCAAAGCCTGGTTTAATCCTGCTGATGACACGGAATCCTCAGGGTTTAATTCTTCAGGATTCGTATCTTCGACTCCCCCCTCCCCAATTTGCTTAGGTCTCGTTGCACTCACTAAATATTGCCTTAGTGTAACATCGCACATAATTAGATTTTTAACACAAAGTCCTTTATACATTCTGCCATATTGGTGGCCAGTTCCTCGATACAATGTTTTGCCCCAAATTGTTCAAAATATTATTTAGACAATTATAGTAGCACACTAACACACGGACTAACACACTACTGAAACTGTACGCACTACTTCCACTGAACTACTACTACTGCTATACTGATTATTGCACCGATTGATATACTGTAGGTATTCATTCAGGTGGCACGGCCTATTATTAACACATGTAAGTGGTATTATTATTTAGAATAGAATATAATGATTATATTATATTTAATTAATAATTAAATAATATAATATTTAGAAATCGCGAATATATAATTAGCGTTGGCAGTTATTTTTCGATACCTATTTTTTTTAATCATTTTACCTATTTTTTTTCAAATTATTTTTTTTACCTATTTTATTGTTCTTTTTACCTATTAATATTTCGACATCCAGATTGTCAGATTGTCAACTAGCAGACTGGTAGAGAAAATCTGAGTTTAACATAAAGGAGCAGATTACAGTGGTAGCCAGAAGAAACCAAAATAATAAACGATTAGAATTACAGTACCGGTACCGGTACCTGTACCGGTACTTAACCCTATTAAACCCGGGGGGGGGGGGGTGGTCAATATGACCCCCCCCCCCCCCCCCGTGGTTTTTTTATTATAATTCTGAAACAAACGCAGTTGGGAATCTGAAATTTTATGACTTTTCCTAAAAATCTATTGTCTTCCTAGTAGTGAAACATATAGTTATATAGGTATATAGTTATAGCCCCATTTTTTAACCCTACTTTTGGCACTTTTTTGAGACTTTTTTTGAAAATTACATTCATTAAATATTAATTGAAACATCTCTATTTTTGATTTACACCGGTTTTTTGGTGTTAGCAATTGGATGCAATTCATATAAATTGATTTAGAGATTTCAAACTTGTTTTTTTCGGCGGGTGTCAAATTTTGGTGCCAGCACCAAATTTTTAAATATGTCAATTTTGTAAATTGATTGTTTGAAACTTGTTTTTTACGCAATTTGGGTTTTTTGGGGTTCTGGTTTCGATGAAATATATACGAGTTGCACCAAGCGTATCAAACCTGTATTTTTCGGTGCTGTGTGCAAATTTTGGTACTAGCACGAAATTTTGAAAATCCATTCAATAGATAAAATTGCTTGTGACAATTTATTTCTTGCATTTTAGAGGTTTATGGCTGTTCTGAATTCAATGGAATATATAATTATCGAACTAGACATCTCAAACTTGTATTTTTCGGAAGTGGGTGCAAAATGTGGTGCTAGCACCAAATTTTGAAAACCATCAAATATATCAATTGATTGTGTCATCTTGTTTCTTGCGTTAAACGGGTTTGTCAGGGTTCTGAATTCAATGGAATCAGTAAAAATTTCATAAGAGTTTTCTAACTTGTATTTTTCGCCGGTGGATGAAAATTGTTGTTTTGTACCAAATTTTGGAAAATGAGTAAATTGATCAGTAGATAGTATCATCTTGTTTCTTGCGTTATACGGGTTTGTGAGGGTCCTGAATCCGATGGAATCAATAAAAACAGCACTGGACATCGCAAACTTGTACTTTTTGGTGATGGGTACAAAATTTGGTGCTAGCACCAAAATTTGCCAAATTACGCCGAAAAATACAAGTAGCAATGATCTGGCATATTTGAAATGTATTCCATTAGAATCAGCGCCCTAGAAAGCTAAAAATGTGAATTTATAGCATCGTATAAGTGAATTAAAAATTTTGTGTTCTAACTGAAAAGTGCTGGTTACTTGTTTTTTCATTTTTTTCCTACGCATAGAGGACTAAACAGCCATTTATGGTAATCATATCATTTTTAAAAATTTTCCAATGTATTTTGCGCCCCAGAAAACCTGTATTGAAAAACAATTAGCCGAAAAATGTAACTTTCAAATTTTGTGAAAATTGTGCACTACTTGTAATTTTGGTGCTGCAATATTACCACCGCAGTACATCTTTTCGAAAAGTTTTTTTTCGGTCGGATCCAGACTAGTGATACCTACGTACAAACAAAAAATCAAATGTTTTCGTTAATATTTGTAGATTTTAGAGGGAGGGGTCAATATGACCCCCTCCCCCCCCCCCCCCCCCCCCGGTATTTGTACAGCATTTTATAGCATTTTAGGTAGGTACTAATAGGGTTAACTATTGCAGTAGGCCTTGTGCATGGCAGCACGGTAACTGCATAAAAAATAAGTAAAATGATTAAAAAAATAGGTAAAAAAAAATAAAAAAAAATAGATGAAATGATTAAAAAAAATAGGTAAAAAAAAATAGAAAAAAAGGATGAAATGATTAAAAAAAATAGGTAAAAAAAAATAAAAAAAATAGATGAAATGATTAAAAAAAATAGGTAAAAAAAAATAGAAAAAATAGATGAAATGATTAAAAAAAATAGGTAAAAAAAAATAGAAAAAATAGATGAAATGATTAAAAAAATAGGTAAGAAAGAATATTTGCGATTAGCGTTTTCTCAGTTAACTTACGGTGTACCCAGTCTTTACAATGTTTACGGATGCGGATTATAAAGGGGTGGGGGGTGTTGGTGTCGTGCGGGTGTTTATCTTTGAAATGTTGACCTACTGTGCTGTTCTTTAATTTATTTTTACTACGTATGGAGTTGCGGTATTTTGCTATTCGTCACTGGTCCTACCGTCTCACCAATATAATCTTCTTTACAATTATTGCATTCTATGTGGTAAACTACGTTTTTGGTTGTACATATCCTGATGCCGTGATGGCATGTGTAACAGTGCTTATGTAACAGTACTTAACAGTGCAGTGTAACAGCACTTATGCTTACTAGTGTTGGACCTAATAAGTATGTTACGGAGTTTTGGTCCGGTAGTGGATGCAACGCGCGTGGCATCTCTCTTTTGGCTGTGTTAACTTTGCGCAGGATGTTTCCGTCAAGATAAGGAATTACGAGTGGAAACTTACGCGTGTTGTGTGTGTTTACGTGTGTGTTTGGTGTTTTGGTTGTCATAACTTGCTTTATAAATATATCTACGACAGGGGGTGGGTAGTCATTATTAATTAAATTGGTTCTAACTTTACTTACGTTCGTGTTTTAGTTTGTGGGGTGGAGCAATTCCCAATAGCTTGCTTGATGGCGCTACGAGCAATGTTGTTAATTTATAGATCGAGGGTGCCTACTATTGTAGTTTAACCCTATTACCACTGGGGTGTTTTGACCATTAGCACCACTGGGGGGGGGGGCCGATTCGGCCCACCCACTATATTTTTGTAGTCGTCCAATGAAATCCAACAAAATTTGGGCTGTTGGTGAAACAACTATAGATGAACACTACCAAACCTTAAAAAGTTAAAATTTCATAAGCAGGGACTCATAATTTTGATGAAAAATAAAAGTAGTCCCAGGACAAAATTACAAAATTTTTCGTATTCTAAAAACTAATAGTGTGGCAGTGTTGGCTAGATTTAGTAGGTTTTTCAAGACGCTGAATCGAATGTGATTATATTCCACTTCCAAAAATTGAAGTGGATGCTATTTTTCGTGCACCTAAGAAGTGGGCGTGGCACTTCAAATTTTGAAAAATTAGATATTCAGAAAATGCCCCTAATTTTTTTATTTCAACGCATCTTTATGGGTTTTCTGGGCCGCTGAATCGATTGAAAGTAATATAGAAGCCTGAAGACTGAGTGGTTCGCCATTTTTGGTGCACCAAAATTAGGGCATGGCACTTCAAATTTTGAAAAATACGAAATTCGGAAAATAAACCAAAATTGAAATTTTAACGAATTTATATAGGTTTTCCAGACCGCTGAATCGATTGAAAGTAATATAGAAGCCTGAAGACTTAGAAGTTCGCCATTTTTTCAAATCAAAACTTTAGTGTTTTTTCCGAATAAAGTAATTTTGAAAATTTGAAGTGCCACGCCCTAATTTTGGTGCACCGAAAATTACGTACACAAAGGATTTGAGGCTTCTATATTACTTTCAATCGATTCAGCGCTCCAGAAAACCTATAAAATTAATTTGAAATCAAAACTTTAGTGAATTTTCCGAATCTCGTATTTTTCAAAATTTGAAGTGCCACGCCCTAATTTTGGTGCACCAAAAATGGCGAACCACTAAGTCTTCAGGCTTCTATACTACTTTTAATCGATTCAGCGCTCCAGAAAACCAATAAAAATGCTTCGAAATCAGAACTTTAGTAAATTTTCCGAATAAAGTAATTTTGAAATTCTAAAGTGCCACGCCCGAAATTTGGTGCTCCAAAAATGACGTACCACTACACTTACATACTTGTATAGAGCATTAGAGTGATCCAAACCAATAAAAATAAATAAAATAGCCCAAACATAAATAATTACTAAATCACTAATGACTTTGTAAAATTCGAAAATTTCAAAAAATTTGGTGCTGGAGACCAAATTTTGAGGTGGCACCCACATCGAAAAGTAGAAATCCAATTGCAACGGCGTTTTTTGCAAAAGATGCGGCATTAAATTTGGCTAATTCTCACAAAAAATTGGGCCGGTACGTAATGTGGTTGCATAGTTACAGCAACTAAAAACTAGGAAGGGGCCGATTCGGCCCCCCCCCCCCCCAGTGGTAATAGGGTTAAGGATATACCTGAACTAGCTGGTTTCTGATACAGATCGAACTCAAAATAACCATGGTTATTAACTGTAGTTAAAACATCAAGGAAGGCTAAACTGGAATATGAATATTCCATTGTAAATTTAAGCGACGGGTGGGACGTGTTTAGGTAATCTAAAAATGCATTCAGTTCATACTCTCCATGACGTCGTCATAGAAACGGTACCAACATTCAGCTGTTAAACGGAAATTCTCTAAGTACTCTACTACTACTACTAGGATCGGCATACTGCATTGCAGCTGCATTTTTAAGAATGCTGTGCCGGCTTGTCAACAAAATTGCACCGCCACAACTCCCTATCACCCATGACATTTGCTAGATCATCCGCATCTTTAAGGCCAGTGTCCTTTAAGATGCTTGGGGGAACCAATGAGACACCTCCAATGTTATACAGTGTCTGGTTGGAGATGTGTGCATTGTACTTGACACAATGAACCCGGCGTAGCATTCTTGTGAATGTGCCATCCAGAGATTTGGTGTCCTCAGCAGTTAGAGCCCAGCTTGGACTCCCGTAGAGGAGTACTGGAACTACTGCTGCTCTAAATAATCGGACCTTAAGTTTCCGAGTAATTCTCGGTGACTTCCAAATCCTGGAAAGCCTATTCAAGGCTGCCCATGCCTTTCCCTTACGTATTCGAAGGTCCTCACCTGACATCCGGATCCATGATCCCAGGTAACAGAAGTCGTCCACATGCTCAAGCATACCATCCTTTGAGCTTATGCTCATCCGATCAGAGACTTGCTGAGGACTTTCAAAGTTACCTGTCAAAATTTTGGTCTTTCTGGAGTTAATTCTGGAGTAAGACCAACACTAGAAGCAGCATGTTCTAATAAGCTGAGGAGCCGTTGGGCTCCCTCTAATGATTCTGAGAGTACTCCTAAGTCATCAGCAAAGTCTAGATCAGTTAGGTACTTGGCAGGATTTCCTCGACTTCTGGAGCCAGTAGGTGGAGTTATCATCACCCCATCATCATTATGATGATCTAAGGACATGCGTAGAACATAGTCAACCACAATAATGAACAAGAATGGTGCAAGTGTGTCTCCTTGGAGGACGCCCCATAACACTTCAAATGGTTCTGTGTCACCATCAACAGTAGACACAAATGTTGTCGAACCATCGTATCTTATTGCTGCAATAATTTCATCAGGAATCCCATATAATGCAAGTATGCTGAACATACGTGAGCGAGAGACTGAATCAAAGGCCTTGAAGAAGTCAACAAAGATAACAGCCAGATGCCTGTCTTTCTTTTTTGATAATTCTTCAATTATCCTTCTAAGTGCCAAAATGGGCTCCATGGTCCCACGACCTTTACGGAACCCATTCTGATTTCCACGGAGCAGTCTCTCAATGGGATCCCTGATGCGATTTAATAGAATCCTATTGTATAGCTTTGCAGCAATTGAGATCAATGAGATTCCCCGAAAAGAACCATAGAGTGTTAGGTTGCCCTTCTTGGGAACTGGCACCAACTTATTTGTTTTCATTTCTTGTGGGACTCTTGTTGTTCGGTACATGTCTACTATGATGGGATAGATGAGCTTTAAACACTCAGGTATTCTAAAGACCTCAGGGGGAACACCATCTACTCCACTGGCACGATTGGTCTTAATGCTCTTTGCAGCAGCCTTCACTTCTGCAAAGGAGATATCGCCAATGGGAATATCTGGGAGTACAGACTCAGACACTTTTACTTCTATAAAGTTATCAGGCAATACCCTGTCATTATTGAGGAGCTTTTCAAAGTGGGCTTTCCAACCATTGAGGCGATCGGCTGGTGATTCAGCCTTAACCTTGGTGGTTGGTTGGCTTTTCCGCCCAGTAAGCAGATTGATCGATTTCCATGCCTGGGATGATTGCCTGCTGTCGTCAGCATCATTGATGGCATCAACCTGTTGGTTTAGTAGCTCCTGTAGATTAGCAGAGTACTGCCTGTTCAGGGACCTAGATGCAGCCTTAACTGCATTCTTGGCCGCTGTAGTCTGTTTGAGTCGGGACTCTTTCTGCGCCTTATGAAGGTCATTTCGGCACTTCTGAATTTTTTTGTCAGTCCAGGGGGCCCTTTTCCTGTTTCGAGGGTATACAGGAACTGTTTCTGCAGCTGCTAACTTAACTGCTTCTGTAAAGGCAGTATAGCCCTCACAGTGATCTGCCGCCTCAGAGGCAAGAGCCTCATACCTGTTGCTCAGCTGTAGTGTGAAGCTGGATCTCACACTTTCCTTAACGTGAACTTATATTATAGCTATCGGGGCCGCTGACTGTCCCCCATACCTAAACCCGACCGCTGTTTATAAAACTTATTATTAAACTGAAAGTAACTATTTTCTAAGGTCAGTTGGAGTAAACCATAGAATTCTGTTATTTCCAGTCCAAACATGTTTATCTCCTTTACGTGTTGTGACCAATAATCCGTAACGACCTTGTCTGCTTCTTCCACAGGTATATTTGTATACATCGCCACTATATCAGTACTGAATATAATATCCATCGGATCCACAGGTTCCATCGGATCTAATGGACGAACTCGAGAGATAAAATCGGCCGTATTTTTTAACCGTTCTGGAATGAATAATTGTAAGAGTTGTTGCATGATTTGACAGACAAACCATGCCGGTTTCTCCGCAGCAGACCCAGTTCTCGCCGAGATTGGCATGGGATTATTTGGTTTATGCGTTTTAGGATTGCAATAAAGCTGGGGTGGGCGGGGTTTAGTGGTGAGCATTCCGTTTATAACTGTTGGCGGTTGAGTCCGGTCTAAGAGATTCCTAATACCGGCCTTTATTCGAACAGAATCCTTGTTGGTGGGGTCCCGCGTGAGTTCCTTGTAAGTGCTTGTGTCACTTAGTATATCCGTGTTTACCTTATCGATATACTGTAGGTGTTGTAATAGAACACCGCCAGCCCACCGCTTTTATCAGTTTTCATCACTTTTTTTAATTACAATGTCCTACAATTTTTCTTTAGGATCTTTAGAGCCTTCTGTTCCTCCGAGGTTAGGTTCGCTGTTGATCGGTTTGATTTGAGTGCGAAGTTTTGGTACCGAAAATCCGAAAAAACCGGTACCGGTACCGGTACCGGTCTCCAGGAACTAAATCAATAAACGAGAATAGGAATATTGTAGGAAATCCACATTAATTAGGAATCCACTGCTGGATAATCAGTTGGATGGTCCTACCAGCTTAAGGCTAATCGGTACATGTACAGTACTGAATGTGTCGGCGTAGCGTTTACCACCATATTGCACTATGTATCTGTTGTATGTTAAAATAATAACAAAATTTCGCATAATATCCTGGATCCGCCCTAATTTTGGTAAATCGCGATTCAACCTTACACGACCATCGTGTCGCACTATTAGTAAGCTAAGCATGTCGTCACACGTCACATATTCCCATCAGCTCGGCTATGAATCGCCCCATACTGTAGGAAGCATAGAAGATTGAGCATGGTAATTAGATGCTATATATGGTTTCTACGGCAGTCCTATACGCTCAAATGACTCTCTTATTAGTTTTCATATGTGGCTTGCATTTCGGGTTAATTTTTGGATATATTACCATTTCGAGTTTTTAACTTATATAGGGAATGAATACAAATAAAAGTTGAATCTTTGAATAATTTGTGGGATTTAAGTAATTTAAAAAACACGAGAAAATTTTAAATACTACCTATAATAAGGCACATTGCCGTTAAAACATTTTGTAATTCAATTAATTTACTCACATACAACATCAGCCATATCGCAGGTTTCAAAGCACTGGGAGGCATTCCATCAATTCCACTATAGCAGCAGTGTCCGGCTCGAGTTATCTGTTTGTAAAACCTGTGAAACACGAGTAATACAGGGCAGGGCACCACCCCCTTTTCTCTCAACCCTTTTCTCGACACACTACCGCTTGAAACGATTTTTGTTTTGTTTTTAAGTAATGGGGATCTTCTTTCTGTTATACTAATGAAGGATGTACATTCTTCTACATTTAATGAATTAATGGTATTATTAAGCTTGTTTGTTTTTTAGTCACTTATTTTACATTTACTTTTAATAATGAATTGTCATGACATGAAGCCTTGAGTCTATTATAAAGGATTCCACGTAAAATAGTCCACTAGGACAAAGGGTTCACTATGACAATCCCCGCATGGAAACTATCGTAGATTTCATTTCGGCACGAATGATTTAAAGGGACTAGCCAGAGGGCACCGCACTAGAAATAAGTTGTCAGACTTTGTAGGTAATCCCCGACCTAACGCCCGAAGAAAACTTTACATTTTATTTACTTTACTATTGCCTTTTCTAGTACACTAATTATTAAACGTTCTGCGATAACGTTGGTAATTGTTGCGGGAAGGATTTACGGTTCTCCCGAAAGCTGGGTTCGCGTTAGTTGTTTACTGTCTGGGGATAACGGGAAATGTCGAAACTATAGGCTCTAAAATAGAATAGGTTTATGTTGTCTGATGTGAGTATATTTTTAGAGCTGTGTAGTCTGTTATGATAATAATACACTCAATATATTGGGGGCCTTGGTTGTATGGCTCTTTGTTTCCTTCCCAATATTGGTATTTTGGTTTTGTTTAGGGGATTCAGATTATTCTCCAAATGAATACGTTAACAGTATTGCTAAACCTATGATAACTGTCTAAAATAAACATATGGATACCGAGCACGCATCCCTGTTTGATTGGTTAGTGGATACCGAGCGCGTATCCCTGTTTGATTGGTTAGACAGGGTGCTAATAAGATTGTTGTTAATTTGTTTATCTTTGTTGGATGTATCTGAGGATTTGTGTGAATTATAATATAGAGTTAAATTAATTATTGATTAAATTATCGAATTAATTATACGAGCCTATGTTTGACAGTGCTGCGATAGTAAACACACTGGATAATTCTGTTTCCATTAAAAGAAGATCATTATTAGTTTGTGACCTTTGTTGTAGGTGAGAACCCTTCCTTTGTCATGGTTTATGGACCCTTACTTCCTGTTTGTGGATACGCAACTGTTACTGTATGTTTTCTGTATATAGATATATTTCTATAGATATATTATATGTATATAACATAATATAACAATATATTATGTCCTATTGAATGGCTTGGATCCAAATAAGTAATCCATTACCCACACAACCGCAACCATAACATTGAAATCAAGTTTTTTTCTTGGAATATCCCCCACGTTACAACATATTTTTCCTTTGTCGAGAATTAAATAGGACGCATAGCATACATATGCACTAATGCAGTAGCGTAAACAGTAGGGTAAACAGAAACACAGGTGGGGTTGAAAGTTTATGGAGGTGTATTTGCAAGTGACATAATGGAGGAACTTCTTATGGTTATTATCTAACACAGAAGGTTGTCGAACGCACGAACAAAACCACATCGTTCTGTTAATGAAGATGGCTTACAATCAAGCAATACGATACCTCGAGAATATGAATAAAAACCTGTTCATTATAAAACTTGCAATATCCTGTATCCCTGCGGAAGAAAAGGAAATGGACAAGATACTTCCTTAAAATTTCCTTTTGATAAACATGGATAAATTGTGGCTCTTACTTCAAACATTAATTAATAAGTATGATCATGCTGTCAGACATGACTGGAGATGGCATACTGCGTGGCGTACTATGCTCTATATACACATAAACATATGCAAATGTAAAATTTATGGGAGTTGTTGAGTAATCACAGAATTCCCTTTAACAACTATCTGTATGGGTGTGTCTCTTCTACTTGCACACACAGAAAAGATATGCCAGCGATTTTTTACTCTTTTGTCAGCATCCTTGTGCTTTCAGCCAATGTATGCGCTCATCATCGGATGGAAAAATATTCCCTTGTTGTAATTGGCGAGTCTTCCACCCATCACAGATTATTCCAGGGAAAGATAATTGAGCGATGTTGTACAGATCTTATACATTATTTTCGAGGGAAAAACTTATATATCTTTTAATTTATTACACTTTGTTTATCGGGTAATTATCAAATAGTACATGTCCTTGTTAGAATGGCAATATCCAATGAAAACCACTTAAAATGTTTAACAAATCTTTATTATATTGGTTGAAAACGAAATGAATCCCCAACACAGTCAATATGAATTGTACATTTTACATTTAAAAGTAATTTCAACACTTTTCCGAAAGTGGGATTTTCATTTAAAAGTTACTTCGTTCTGAATATTAATGTATCTCATGGAATTAGATAGTTATAGATAATTTAGGTTTCATATGTACAAAATAACTTTGGAATGATGTCTGAATGAATAGCCTGAGATAATTTGTTGTCATCATTGAATCATAATGAAAAAAAAATGACAGTTTCAATGTGTTAATTCAATGACACAGGAAAAACATGTACATTTCGAACACGTCTTAACTTCACTGTTTATCAACGAAATTAAGATGTCAACATGTACAGATCGAAATCCAATTACGGTCGGTCAACTTTCCATCTGTAGGCTAACAATAAAATAAATTACGGGAAAGACAAACTAGAAACTGGCCTAGCGGCCGCGGCCTGTGAAGGTACTGCCTGGTCAACTAAAACTAAACTCCATCCTGTCTCTTCGCAGTCTCGACGAGTTTTGTTTAATTCAAGTCGAGATTTATCTAGTTTCAGTTTCGGCCAATCATAGAACCTCGGCCCAACTGGGTCGTGGCCTCCCAGTGTGTTGAGACTATTGTGAGGGATATCGAGGGATTTCGAAGTTCAGATTCGGCCCATTAGAGTGTCCCATTCGTAGACCAGTCGTCTCTTTGGTCTGGAAAGATCGAGTGATCTTACATTTGCCCTATGTAGTATCTATGGTCAAAAATTTGCAAAATCGTTAAAAGCCGTTTTAATTTTGATCACTCTTTCTAGGATTCCTTACAGAAAATAGTAAACTTGCGGTTCCAAATAATAGTAATTCCCTTAAATGTCGTACTTTCAGTGTAGCAGTCGCTGTGGTGCCTGTACTGCTCAATATCACTTCTTCGTTGGTCCTTACTGCTAAGGACACCACATCCTTGGATGTTAAATGTATAGGAATGTTACCAAAACACTTCAGTGAATGCGAGATTGCCATGGGACAAACATTGATGGTTTAAAATCAGTTTATTAATCCATAACATAACGGATCCATAACATTAGTTACAACCTCACAATGAGAAACAGACTATAGGAGATATTTTAGATGACCTTCATCAGGGGGTACAAACTAGTCCCATTTCTCTTCCTTATTACATCCTAAGACATTCATAATTCAGCACCCTCATTCAGGTAACACACTCTATGTATCACCAACGTAGCATGTTAAAGATTTCATGAAGTGATTTGTGTTCTATTAGATACATTAGAGGCAGACACTGAAGCTACAGAAACTACTGAAGAAGTTCCTGGTAGTTCAGAACTACTGAAACAACTGAAGAAACTACATCCAATATTGGTCTATTGAGGTTTACAAATATGATCGCAACTCATTATTGATGACACTCATCGCTCACGATTGGGTTTGTTTTTGTGTCTTTTAGCACTGAGATATTGATGTTCAAACATTAGCTAGACTGAAAAACAGATGGATTACTCCTATTTGGCCTTAATAGGAATAAAAATAAAGCCCTTAGTAGCTTAGTTGTGGTTCACTCACAGCTCATAAAGAAACACATCTGCAAAGCACAAATATTATAATACATAGTTAGTCGGAAAATAAGATTGATAAATACAAAATATATACATAAATAAATACAAATTAATTATATATTAATTTGTCTCGCAGATAGAACAGTAGTAGTGTTTATGATTTAAACACAAAAATTGTTGATTCATAAATAATAAAATGTATGTTATGCTATTTATAGAAATTTGTTGTAATAGTCAGTTCCATGAATACATATAACAAATCAAAACTATATTTAATAACATTTGGTACTGGATTGTGTAAAGTAAATAATAATTATTTTAATAGGTTGATTTATTATTATTAGTACGTGATTTAGTATGTTACATTATAGTGTGGTGTTAGGCAATTTGAATATATAACATTATCCTATGTTGATTTATACCACCTTTGCTTATACAACATTATTTAATTCAACATATTAGCTGTGTGGGGATCTAATGAATAATAATGAATGTTTGTATCGTTTGAAAGTGTAAAGTACGATTGCGCCTTCGCAGCCAGGTATTACTAGTTTGTATTGTTCAAACTGAAATGCGGAAAGAGGAATTAAATTAAACTCTCTTGTTGTAGGCCCCACCCACATCTACAGTACCAGGTATCCCGAGAAATTATCGTTGGCGTTAATAATCCAACAAGTCGCCTGCTGTCAACATCGGAATGGACAAAGAGCTACATCAACATCCAACTCGAGTTCTTAAGTGAAAACATAATGCCCTTTTATAATAATACGGTATGCGCGGGGGGGGGGGGGGGGGGGGATCCATTACTCCCTTGTTGTTAAGAGAAACTAACAGAAAGATAATACAATATAGATCCACCAGTGTGAATCATTAAATACCGGAATATTCTTACTTTATAGGAAGATAATAATAGATGGTAGTATTGTGTGAAAGTTATATAATAGGCCTAATTTTATCCAACTGTAAAGTAAGTTCTTTCGTTGGGAGCTAGTGACAATATATTCCAATATATTTTATACAGTATATAATTGTTACAAATAACATACATGTTTTTAAATAGATGATCTATTCACACAAAACCTTGATGGAATTAGCAAGCATACATAAAGAAACCAGTCTAGCATTATACTGTTTTTTTTTATGTCGTTGTGACAAATGTGGAAAATTATATATATAATGTTTTCATGTATATATAAAATTATCGTTGTGTTACGCGCGTGAACATCGCTCTCAGAACATATAGTATATCAAACTTTGTGCATTAGTGCAAGATTGTTAATTCACGGTTCAACCATTCCTTTTATTTTGCATCGTTGGGATATACAAAGGAGTAACATATAGTAACATTAACATTGATATCCAATAAGTCTCAGATTGGTTCACCTCATCAACCTTCCAATACATTCAATAGAGCAGCCATTGTTGATTATAGCAGTATGTTGGTGTTTGCGAGTATCATACATACATGTCAGTTTTTGTCAGAGTTGTGATATCTTTAGTGTTCGCAGATATTTCTGATATTTCGCCGGGGAGGTGTTTAGATAATGATTTGGAAGATTAATTAATTTAAAAAGCATAATATAGATTTGTATTTACAGTTATTTATATAATATGCATGTATGTAATTTGTTGAGAAAGATTTAACATTATAAGTTAGTTGTAGAAGCATAGCATAAAAAAGTACTACGGAGTAGAAGATTACATGAAAATCATTTATTTAAATATAATATATATAATATATAATATATTTAAATAATTTAATTCTTCAATGACAAAAAATAAAAATAAAGGTTGATAAAAAGTTATCAATAGGTAAATATAATACAGATATAGATACAGAAATGAAATATTTAATTATTAATTAAATCATAACTTAAACAATCAATTAATTTTTAATATTTAAGTATTAAACAAATAAAATGTTAAACTATTTATATAGTATGTAACAAATTTATACATAATTATAACATTCTTCAATGTCTACTTCTAATAAGTATAGCATATGATAGAATTACCAATCACAATGTATTTGAAACAATAATATTATTTTGAAATACTACATAATAATAATTATAATAATAATTATAATAATAAAGAATAATGTTTATACACGATAACATCCATGGATCAGTATTCTTACAACAGACTAGAGGCTCGGTTTCTTACTGTCGAAATAAAAAAACAGTTTCCTGTTTCCTAAACCCATCAGATAATGGATCAGAGGATGATGATGGGTTAGTACAGAGATCTAATTTTTTGTAAAAGAAGTTACAGGAATTCAAACAGTTGAATTAGCTGAGTTATAGTTAATCAAAGATACTATGTGATTGTGATATGCAAATTTTTTTGGAACGGGGTGTGAGGGATTTTTTATTAAAGGAGGAACTGCTTCCCCTCTGAAGAATTTTTGATGGTTGATTCTTGATTTAGAATATTATGTTATGGCACTCGGATTTTAAAACACCTCGCACTGTAAACTTATTAAAACTTTGAGAGATTAGATTTTGGATGTAAGTATTAAGTGGAAGTAATATTAATTTCTTAAAACTTAAACCGTTAATGAAATCATTATTGTCCCTTCAATACAATACCTTATGTACTAGAACAATACCAAAAGTACAGAGGGACACGCAAGACGCGAAACAAACTAGGGATGCTCACAGGGCGTGGCTGTTAAAAAACACAACAACTAAACTGCCACTTGCCAACACCTACCTTGTCACTTCATGGAACAAAGAGTACTCCCGGATGCAGCCTTACTGAAGTCAAGGCTGCTGCAAAGAGTATTAAGACCAATCGTGCCAGTTGAGCTCTGAGTTCTTTAAAATACTAAGTGTTAGGAGCTC
This sequence comes from Nemertoderma westbladi, assembly GCA_032718475.1. Taxonomy (NCBI): domain Eukaryota; kingdom Metazoa; phylum Xenacoelomorpha; order Nemertodermatida; family Nemertodermatidae; genus Nemertoderma; species Nemertoderma westbladi. Next base: position 53,167 of record JAUCBJ010003832.1, read on the forward strand.
TTTTATCCTTCCCTCCAGACTCTATATAATATTGGAGGTGTCCCATTGGCCCCCCCAAGCATGAAGCATGAGACTTGGGCAAAGCCACCTCCGCTTTGAAGGACATTGCTTGTGCTGTGAGGACCAGCCTGTATACAATCTTGTGCTTTGTCAGCCTCATAGAGAATATATGCAATAATAACTTTCTTAAAACGCCTCTTAAGGGACACAGGCCTTGAAGATGCGGATTATCTCTCGAAAGTCATGGGGGCAATTTTGTTGACAAGCCGGCATAGCATTATAAATTCAAGCTACACTAAGTTAAGTTAATCTTTAATAAATGTCCAGGGCATTATATGACCCCAGCCACAAGCGGCTTAACACACTATAAATTTATAATTAACCAATAACAATAACAATAATTAGAAGACCGTTAGGGCTTACTTGTTGAGAGGTCAAGTATATGTGCCGCTATAACCCTGCAAACTGTCCTTCTAAAGGCCCATTATTACGTGGCTGTACGACAGCAATACGGTGACCGTACAGTAAGAAATTGTGATATTTGTCCGTACAGCAGCCATCAGGCAGCGTACAGTATGTTTGGTATGCCGTACAGCAATAGATTGTACGGTTGTAAAATAACTGTAGATTCCGTACAGCACCGTTCGGCCATGGATGAGGCCGTACTTTGACCTCCGGCCGCCGTACCACGTTGTCGTAACGGCTGTCGTACGGCCAAGTATAAATGGACCTTTATGGCCTGACAGTCTTCGTATAGCCAGCTTGCTGGCTCTCTAGTTATATACTCCGAGTAAACATATATGATGCTCTATATGCTTCAAGGGGACAATAATAATAGTAGTGTGTGCAAGTAATTATGTAAATATCAAATTTTCAAACAAACAAAGTTAGGCATATCATGTCATGTAACTAATTAGTACCAAGATACTTTGATTTCTTTTTTAACAGAGACTGACAATTTGTTTCGCAACATGACATTGGTTACAGGGCACGATATGCTTTAACAAACTCAAAGTTGATAGTAAGTCATTCCATTCCAAAATACTTGATTATTTTATCTCCCTTTTCCTAATTACTGGCACCTACCACTATCAACTGATTGATTGCCAGATACCCCGAAGTTACGGACTGTTTGATAATTTCAGCAACTTGTTGATTTCAGTGTCAATTATATGTCTTAATCTGCTAAGGTATAATTTCCTCACCTATAATCTTCTATACTTTCTCCTGATATCTGATAAACACAAACGAAACAAATGAGAAATTTTCACTGTACTCATTGATATTTAAAGCAGTGGGGTTGAATGTGATTGTGACAACATAGATGATGGTTAAATCATCTGACATGACTGTATGTGCGGGATTCTACTGCTTCTACTTTCTTGTAGCGTGAACTTGAAATCATCACCAGTTATGACTGTCCTAGTAATGGAGCACATGGGTCTGTCGGGTTGCAGTACGCCAGCCAAGATTGGGGAAGAACTCAGTTTCACCATCTGGCGAGAGTACCTGAGCTTCTGTGTCACAATAAGTATAATAATTAAATGCGAGCTACGTCTACTTCTGGGATTTCCAGCATTTCAGCTCCATTGAATGCTTTCTTGAAGTCCACAAAGCAATGGTATCGATTTTGGATATTACTCCTCTAAATGAGGTCTAATTCTATATAGAATCATATTGTCGATTACCGAAATCCATATAGCCCTATCGAAATATTATATAAAATAGATGGCTTTTCTCCTTTCCGAATCCATTGGCATTGAAACATCCAATAATGGTCTGTTCGGCACTCATGTTTTCCATAGCTCTGCAGGGATTTCATCTAATCCACCTGCTTTATGATTGGATATGCATTTAATGATTCTCAGGAGTTTTGCAGTTATGAAGTAATCCGTTTCTCTATGAATCATATATCTTGTCATAATATTTTCCTTGTACAGTAGGGTTGTAGACCTTGATATTCGGCGGCTACCCAGAGATCTTTCCACTTCCAATCACATGCACATGGTATTGCAAACCAGTCCAATACAGGAATTGTGTGGATTACGGGATAACCGGGAGTGCGTTATTCTTCAGCATGACAATAATAATCATTGGTAACAGGAATACACCGTTCTTCTGTCATCTAACTCTAAAAACAAAAACTGTATAGGCCTAGTACCACTTGCTGTTATAACAACCGAAGGGCTGCAGAGTTCGCTGGATATCCTTGGTTCATATTCGCAGTACTGGCAAGTTCAAGTAAGCCTAAAAAATCACAGGTACTAGTTTTCAGAGGGGGCGGAAGAGTTCCATCCTCATTAAGCTGGACATTTAACGGTGTAATAATGGACATGTTAATCATTACGAGTATTAGCCCAAGCTACTCTAGCCGAGAAAGCAGAGCGCGTGTATTTCACTCTACTGAAGAAGTACTTCATGTCTTTCCCTAATAATTCCGAGTTATGCGAGATATTATCCGAGTTTATTTGACGCCTTGATTAAGTCTATTCTGTGTTATGGCTGTGAAATTTGGGGGTTCGTTAACTGCCCCAATATTGATAGAGTAGCTTTTAATTTTCTCAAATAATTCCTTGTAGTTAAAGCATCAACAGCTAACTCGGCTGTATATGGCGAAACCGGATACCTTCCTTTAGAAATTGAAAGAAATTTCAGAAATTATTAAGTACTGGGTGAAGGTTATTAGTATGCCCGTGTAGATAGAAAATTATATGATCTGTTACTGGAAATGCAACCTATTGGAGCTAATAGTAACTGGGCATATTCAGTTAGATGATTTGAGATTTTTTTGTATGTGGTTGGAACAGTCAGCTGGAATATGTGACCAAAGCAGTTACTTAAGCGGATCAGAGCCAGTTTGAATGATCAGTGTTTTCTGAACTGGCGTGCATCGATCAATACTTCGTCAAAGGGTGGGTGAATTATATAGGTAGGCGTTTCGGCTAACCAGGTCTCACCAGTAGCGCTAACCAGTTCAGCCACTTACCCCTGACATTTGCTCTCCCACCGAACCCACTTCTATTGAACAGACAGTCTTAAGTTGCATATCCTATTGCCATTTAGTAACAAAATTATATTTAAAAACATCATTTATTACAGTTCCATTATCAGCTAAAACCCAATTAATTTAATTAATATCATCTGACAGCAATTCTCCAATTAACCACACTTTTCACCGGATCCGCCAACGGCAACTCCCGTAACATCCCGAACTAGATCTAATGAAATAAAATGACTAAGTAAACTGGTGACCGACCCCATTAGCTACTACATTAGCGGACAAAGTTCAGTAGCTTTACGGACAATGTTGCATATCCCAGTGTGAACGTGGATACAGTGCCTTAGCAACCTTCAGTTTCTTTGGTGCTGCTTGCTGGTTCAAACCCGAGACAAGTTTGTAGAAATTAGGCACTTTTATGTCCCCAGGCAATACACCCAGCGGTTTTAACCCTATATGGCCAGGGGGGGGGGTCATTTTATAAATTTTTTCGTAATTCATCTGTATCTTTGAGTCAAAGTTTGTTTGGAAAACAGATTTCGTGACTTTTCCTAAAATTTAATGGACTATCCAACAGAGCAAAAGCCATTTATATGGCTTTGATAGTTTTCGTGCTGTGGTCCCTTTCTGCCACTGGCACTCATCTCCATTTTTTTCGTGCTAAAATGTGTAAAAAGTGTTTATGGCTCACTAAAATTAATTTCTTTGCGGAATATAACGGTTTTTTTGGATGCTGATAACGATTATGGAACTCAAAAATAACATTCTAGAAAAGTTTTGGTAATTTTGAAACTGCCCTCTGGGACACGAAAAAAACAAGTAGTGCAAATATGATAATGAAAAATCACCACAAAATCAAATTGATTTTATGACCATATGGGTTTTTTTCTGATGCTGATCACGAATATGACACTGAAACATATCGTACAATGTTGATTATGAAATTTTTTGGGATGTGTCAATGTGCGGCACAAAAAATACAAGTAGCACAAATTTGATAATCAAAAAGATTTTCATTACCAAATCAACCTGATTTTTTGACATGATGGGTTTTCTAGGACGCTGATCACGAATATGACACTCAAAAATATCGTATTATAAAAACAAATTCTATTTTTGCCGTTTGAAATACATTTTTTGCTACTTGTATTTTTCGTCCCACCTGACAAGAACCAAAAATGATAGTTGCATTACCACGAATGATTTTTAATGAGTTGTATCGTGATCAGCGACCAGTATAGCTTCAGAATTACCAAACCAAAGGCACAATTTAACAGTTTGTAATTTTTTGATACTTGTACTTTTCGTTCATGGACACCAGAATGGCACAAAAATTGGACTTACATTGCAAGAAGTATATATAACTAGCTTCATCGCTATCGGCGATCTCGAAAACCCGTTTAATTATCAAACCAAACACAAAATTGTTTAGTTTGAAAAAATTTTTACAAGTACTTTTCGTCCGGGGGGACCCAAATAGCATCAAAAATGATGTTTGCATTGCCAGAAAATACTTTTAACAAGTTTTATCGTGATCAGAGATCTCAAAAACACTTATACCATCAAAATTGTAATTTTTGAGCCAAGATCTAAAAAATTTCTAAAATAACCAGCCCCTGCTGCCGACTGTGGGTCCCAAACACTTTTTGTTAATGCATAACCCATATATAATTATACTCCCTTATTAGAATTCGCGGTATGGGTCGTAACCGCTGAATAACTAAGACTACAGATTAAACCCATCCGTTAGTATGGGCTGCAGTCACTATTTTGTTCAATTTTATTTAGATTTTGTGTCGCTCTGCGTTGGTATTGCTCGATTTCTTGCTTGCATCCCGATGGTTTGTTGCTGTTTATTCATCCATCGTCCCATTCAGTAGTTAACAACTAAGTTATAAGTATATTGCTTTGAATTTATCATTATAATAATCAAAAGTATCTAAAATTAAAGCTCTTGAATTTAGACAATCATCAGCCTCGTATGAAATTTGGTTCGGTGGTGGGTTGTGTAGGAATGGTTCGGCCGCTAAGGGGTGGTTCGGTAGTGGGTTGTGTAGGAATGGTTCGGCCGCTAAGGGGTGGTTCGGTAGTGGGTTGGGTAGGAATGGTTCGGCCGCGAAGGGGTGGTTCGGTGGTGGGTTGGGTAGGAATGGTTCGTCCACTAAGGGGTGGTTCGGTAGTGGGTTGGGTAGGAATGGTTCGTCCACTAAGGGGTGGTTCGGTAGTGGGTTGGGTAGGAATGGTTCGGCCGCGAAGGGGTGGTTCAGTGGTGGGTTGGGTAGGAATTGTTCGTCCACTAAGGGGTGGTTCGGTAGTGGGTTGGGTAGGAATGGTTCGTCCACTAAGGGGTGGTTCGGTAGTGGGTTGGGTAGGAATGGTTCGGCCGCGAAGGGGTGGTTCGGTGGTGGGTTGGGTAGGAATGGTTCGTCCACTAAGGGGTGGTTCGGTAGTGGGTTGGGTAGGAATGGTTCGGCCGCGAAGGGGTGGTTCAATACATCAACTTGCCAGTCGGGATCACCACCCCCTCCAAACCCCTGGACCTTCAACTTTGCTGGTGAATGACAAAATAAAAGTAAATTTAAATCTGAACGTAATCCGTACCTGGGCTTGAGACTGTAACTAAGAATGTACCGTGGTTCCCTACAGAATACAATATATTGAATGTGAGGTTGTCGAAGAACATAGGAAAGATTGTAAAAATCCCCCCCCCCCCCCCCCCCCCCCATGCTGTAAAACATTGTTATATTACATTTTTCGGACCTCATCTGTACGTAAACACCATAGAATAATATTGATAATGATTCCCTATGTAAAACCAAGATAATGGATTAGCCGTAACGCGACAAGTAGTCGTAACGCGACTTTCAGAGTAGCCGTACGGCGACTTTAAAGGTCGCGTTACGGCTAATCTCCCAAAAAATTAGCCGTAACGCGACGACACCGACCAAACTACCAAGAGAGCCAACGAATCTAATGGTTAGCACAGTCGCGTTTAAGGCTATAATAAACACTGACAACCAACGGAGTTATCCATTTGTTCAATTGAGTTGTTCTTGGAGCCAACAGGCCTAGCCAGTTTATATAGATTTACAAACTTTTACAATTTTTTCTTGTTCTTCACAGATATGAAGCTCCTCGAATGAGTCTGTTGGGTAAACCTATCCACTACCCAACTAGTCCCAGACACGCCCAAGTCAGAAGAATACAAAGCAAGATATACAATTTTCTCGAAAGACCTACAGGATGGAAAGCATTCCTTTATCACGCGCTGTTGTAAGTATTGTAATATATTTCTTACAAATTTAAATGTATTGAAATAGAATGGACTGACCCTATGTACGCCAAAATTCACTAAATTTTTAAGTAACGATTGTAAAACGTATGATTAGAATGAATAATAAAGATTATCATATTTACTACATCTTTAATTTATTATTTAATGACGTACTGGGACTGACGCGATATTCTTAAGATTTCTTTAAACACTAGGTGCCAGGTCCAGATCCAGGACCTGGCACCCTTAGATAGACTCATTCCGAGTAGACTCTGTATTTCTTGATGGTGTGGGTGTGTGGGCGTGGGGGGGGGGGGGGTGTGTATGTATTTAGGTGTGTATGTGTGTGTGTATAGGCTGTAACTATCATAACTATTAAATCATAATTTGCAATATTAAACATTATGAATGATCTACGGATGCAACCTGACAGTTTCCTTATAAGAAGATCAAGCATTATCTCAACCTAATCGATATAATCTTAATTTCTTCGTGAATCTAATTAGTTGAGCAATATCTTTAAATCGTTGATAAATGCCTCAAGGTGGTTAACATTATTATGAGACATTGTTCTCGCCATAAGTAGGTGAATTCTCAGAGTGATTGTCCATAATCAGGGTGAGAGTAAATTATCAGGCGGGACTGCATTCTCAGGGTAAGAGATTATGAAATGGATATTGCATATCCGTTGCAGGACAAAGATGCTGTCTTGGGGTAGGAGTGCAGTGCACTCTAAGGACGAGAATGTTGTCACTGTAGTGTCTTCTGTCTTTTACAATTTACTGCCACCAGCTAGGCAGCTACCGGTATTCATATTAATGATTTAATAATTTTGACACATCGTCACTGTTAATGGTGATTTACAGAGAAAATACAAGGTTACTATGTTAATATAAATGATGTAATGTAAATATGATTATGTTCAGAAATGGAAAAAATGAGAAAGCACGTCACCGGGGGTTGAACCAGCGCTATACGTACGGTTCGGCCTATCAGACCTCATTCATTTTTGAACAAAACCATTTACATTACATCATTAATTACAGTTGCAACAGCTCATCTCCAATTTATGTTAATATTAAGTTTATGCCAACTACTAAGAGAATGGCAAAGGCCGTGATGATTAATATAGACCACTTTATGACAAAATATTACTTGGAAGCCCATTTACAATTGAAATTTCAACCATTATATTGTATTGGTGGGGGGTAAACTCTACGCATACTCTTACACATATGTGTGTCGTAAATGAAGGTATAACGTTTACCCCGTATTGGTGAATGAATAAAGCTTGAGCCGGTGGGGTAGAAGAATTATCGGGCCGAGTTTGTCACACTTTGGCAAACCGCCATACTGTATTCTAATAAAAACAAATAATGCGTACAAAATTGAGAATGGAAACTCGCTATTATTTGTGAAATGTATGTCGGCAAATATTGGTGAAAATGTATGTTTCAACAGAATGCTGCAATATACTGGCAACCAACGCACTTACACTACAACCCACCATAAACCTCATTGTAAGTTCAGAAGATTTAGAGAGATAACAAGTTTTATCTCTATGCCACCCCCTCGCTAATATATACAACGATATATGCTCCTTTGCTAGCTTGCTCAGTACATATCCTATCCCATCTGAATAACCGCATATTATTAATAAGAAACATTTTATTGAACTCGAGGAGCAGTTGCAACTCGAATGTTTCGTGTTCAAGTAATATTGCCTCAACCTACATCTATTGTAGTGAAAATTATTTCGTTAGAGTATGGTCATGGGAGCGGTCAGGCAGGGATGGGATAGAAGCTCTCAAGGTGGGGACACTCCTATCAATTCACATGGGAATTTGCACTCAATTGGTAAAGAAACTATCCCTCCATGGGTAATGTTGTTAGTAACAGTGCATGTATTAAAAGTAATATATACATTAAACAAACATAGCCTCAACACAAAGTCATATAGAGAGGAGATATTATTGAGTTAGAATGTGCAACCATCTGCTTCATATACCTATTAGTTGTAGGAATCCAAAGATATCCTGGCCATTGAACTCCTGTAATCAACGGTGTTGTCAGAAAGCCAGGCACTTGAGCCAAACTGTTTGCGTCGTAAATAAATAGCAGCCTGGGTATCATCAGCTAGAGGGTAAGGTTTCCTTGACCTAAATAAATTAAATGAAATTATGTAATGAAAATATATGAATTTATTCACTAAAGGATGCTTGGTTAAGTTTATGGATGCACTGCAGGGTCATTAGATGAGGCCTCAGTCATTAGAACCTGTTTGTAGGCTCAATGACTTCTGCAAAAATGCTGGAGTAGATGTTTAGTCGTGTATAGACGACATATCGCCAGCATGCGGTTAAGTCCTTTGCCTAGATAGAAATAAAACATTATTATTATACTAAATATACTATTATTATATGATAATCATTATTCTGTCAGAGTGGACCACGAACTGGGAGATGGTTGTTGACAAGTACACTTTGCACAGCATAGCCATTGAATACCATCTGAATTAACTGTCAGATGTCTAAATTAACTGTCAGAACGTACCTGAATTTAGATATATTAAATAAGGTTATCAAGAAGGGAAAATATGACATCAATGAGTGCAAGTCAGTTCCTAAAATTGAAGTTTCGAAAAAGAAACAACAGAGATAATCGTTGTGGTAAGATTAATCATCATAAGAGCTAATAGGAGGGAAGTGGAAATAGTGAGGAAATACACTTTGACTAAATTTGACTACATCAACATGAATTGGCATTATACCAATGTAGCACACCTGAAGGGAAATATCAGTGCCTTTCAAATTTCACACACTCTTGGTTATCTCCCAAACTGTAGATAAATTTACTTTTTCGTATATTCTATCGAACAGATACATTCTCCTCTCTGCAAGGTCTGTACACCAACTATCAATGTTTGCCATTAGAACAACCTTCATCTCCAAATCTGATAGTATTCAGCCATATCACCTAACATCCTTTGGTTTTCCTTGTCTGTGGAACATTAATTACAATGTCATAATTTCTGTCCAATCTCATTTTCACTGATAATTGCAGTGGCAGACAGTTCTTGATCAATGAAATTGCTGGCAAGTATATTTAAAATACATTTTGTTGCTGTCGAAATGGAAGTTGTAAGTAGGTAGGTGATTTAATTGGAATTTGGCAGGGATTAAATGGGATGAGGCACCACACCCCCTAAACCGGGGTGTTGACGTTTGAACAGTTATTGCATGAACATTGCTACACTACAGTGCTGTCCTTGTTCACTATTATCAAATATAATCCGATTCCTGGTAGATTTAAGCTGAAAAAAACACAAACAGATAAAATACCATTATAATCTTAGTGAACCTATAGCACTCAGCACTGAATTGCCTAGATTGTAAGACATCCACAAAGCACAAACTAACTGCCTATCAATCTTTTACAATATGTTTATAGGCCTACTTCTAATGGCATCAAAAAGACAGGACGACCTCGGAGATTTATATAACTCGAGTGGAGATTATCGCAGAGGAACCATTTAATTGACTGATAGCCTTCAAATACTTTTATACACAGAAATAACATCAACTAGGACTATCACCTACAAAATAAATCGGGAGGCTACTACTGATTCCAACAATTGAATAGCATGCATTCAGTATAGACGTAACATTTTATCTAAAGGAAGGCGTTGTTAAGGGGGGGGTACACCCCCCAATACCAACATTTTTATAATGTTATATATCTTCAAAAATATAGGCGGCACGCCATACCTCTATATATCATCGGATAGAGGAATAAAAACTGGTTTTAACTGAAATAAAAAAAATCAACAATTTTGGCCGCTAGGGGGCGCCACAGCAATAATCACAAAAATAGAGATACATTTTTTGAAACGAAATTTCTCCACCAATTCCCAATATTTTTCAAAAAATTTTTTTGCGCTATAATCACCTTGAGTAACTTTAAAATTCCATAAGAGGATTTTTTGATATCTGCTCTAGGTCGCAGTCCACGTGTATATTAATAAATTTTTAGGTGTTGTAGGAGCTCCAAGTACCATAAAAGACGAAATAGGCCAAATTTTAAAAATTCCTCTTATGGAAAGTTGCGTCTCCGTGGGACCTTTCAGGGAAAAAAAAAATTTTTAAATTTCGCCAAGAAATGGCTGAATAAAAGCTATTTTAGTGCAAAATTATAAAGTTGAGAAAAACGCAATTAAACTTTCTGGTGTCTATTTCTGTTTTTCTGTCTGTCTGTCTGTCTGTCTGTCAAATTTATGTCTCTAAATAAGGAAGCACGCCGCCTCACTAAAATTTTCGTTATGGGGGTTTTCCAGGTCGCTGATTTCATTTCCAATCTCACTTTTTATTTCTGACTTCACATTGTCGGTCTGTCTGTCTGTCCGTCTTTATGTCAGTTTATAGGTCTATATGTCAAAACATAAGAAAGCACGCAACCTCGCCAAAATTTTTGTTACAGGGGTTTTCCAGGTTGCCGATTTCATTTCCGATCTCAGTTTTTATTTCTGACTTCACATTGTCGGTTGGTCTGTCTGTCCGACTTTATGTCAGTTTATAGGTCTATATGTCAAAACATAAGAAAGCACGCAACCTCGCCAAAATTTTTGTTACAGGGGTTTTCCAGGTCGCCGATTTCATTTCCGATCTCAGTTTTTATTTCTGACTTCACATTGTCGGTTGGTCTGTCTGTCCGTCTTTATGTCAGTTTATAGGTCTATATGTCAAAACATAAGAAAGCACGCAACCTCGCCAAAATTTTTGTTACAGGGGTTTTCCAGGTCGCCGATTTCATTTCCGATCTCAGTTTTTATTTCTGACTTCACATTGTCGGTTGGTCTGTCTGTCCGTCTTTATGTCAGTTTATAGGTCTATATGTCTATATACACACAAACAGACAGACAGACACACGAACAGACAACCAGGCAGGAAGACAGATAGATGGACTTGATTCCACCAAACATCAAAACTAACTTCGGAAATGAAGTCAACGCCAATAACAACTGCCAAAACGAAAATATGAGTAAGTCATATGGTTTCTTATATATTGTTGGACAGAATGACAGACATATGAACGGACAAACGGCTATAACTCCAGAACTAAAAGAGGTATCGCTAAGCCGTTTTCAGATTTGAAATCCTCATTAAATTCTGCTCTAAGTGAAATAAAAAACAAAAATCTGAAAATTTTGACCCAGGGGGGGTGTACCCCCCCCTTAAGTAAATAGCATCATAACTACCTAGTATGTAACGATGACGTCAAATAAGCACGAGATGGCCACTACCAAACTCTAAATTCTCTACAAAATTGATGATTTATATATAATTTTCGGAAAAACCCATTTTTTCAATACTTTGTAGACAAATGAAAGGCTACATCACGATTATGGATTACAGCAACAATAAAGCCGATGTTACTAAGCTGTTCTCAATTAAGTCTTATGAATGGGATAATCTTTTAGGCTCGTTAAGCCAAGGAATGCCTGTTCACCACCATGGGTAATCTTCCACAGTAATGGAAGACCTTCCATTCTGTTTCCCAAGTTGCCTTGGTTTCCATTTATCGACCACTGAAGGATGAAAGCCGGGGTTGGGCTAGGGTGCAGCATTTAAAGCACTGTGCCCAAATAGTGCTGCCCCATCTTGGGATCGAACCAGGGCTCCCTAATTAGAAGCCCAGGAATGTCATCACTAGACCAAGCTGATGATAATTGATATGATAATGATAATTGGAGTCCAAGTTATTTAATATACTTTTATAAGCTTAATATGCTTGATGAAGTCTTATAATATATATATATACCCTGTATTGCTGTATATTGTTTGTTGTTTTAGTACTGTACACGCACCTGGTAGGCATACATATGCTTGTTTATTGAGTTTTTTTATTTTTCCTTGTCACTGAATCTCAGTACAGGACAGAACGTTCTCATATAATATAAATTTTATCAATTTACCTTGAACAGAACCTGTAAACGTAGTATAAATAATGTTGAATTATATAAATAATCATAATCACATATTCAGTGACGTTATGCCTTTATAATTTTTGTTCAGTACAGCTTATCAAAGTCGGTATTGGAGTCCAAGTTATTTAATATACTTTTATAAATATATTATATTCAATTCATCCGAAATTTATGAGGTGTGCTCTAAATCAAGCTCTACCATAAAGTATACACTTTACAACCCAGGTACATGTAGAAGTAAACCTAATACGCACTTGTAGGTAGGTGTCTGTAAATAGACGGCAGGTGTCCATTATAAATTACAATTACAATTTAGACAATTATTTTAGGAAATTTAGTAAAAATTTTCTTATCAGGATACTTACTGTTTCGTAATATAGAAATTGAGGCCAATTAGCAGAAATACAACAACCATCATGCAAACGAGAATGGTTATGGTAGCCACAAATAACCCATAACTCATGTTATACCTGCCTCCATTATCTGTAACACATTAATAGGTAGTACAATACTCGAATTAATGAGAAACAAAATTATTATTAATATTATTTAGTAAATGGAATAATAGATAAATAATAGCAAGCCCAATTAACTCAATCATTATGAATGGGAGGCTCATTAACACTTTCTATCCTGAATTATGTTCCACACCAAACAAAAATATTTCAAATTAGACAAATTAATCAAATTTCAAACTAATTAGAAAAATAAATTAAAAATATTTCCAAAAAAATCATTTTTTACGGAATGCCAGGCTGTATACAATTGTATACATAAAGACCCGTTCACATCCAACGGGACGGTACACCACGCGGTGTACCGCAGGGCAAGCGGTACACCGATGACTGTGAACGACCCAACAGGTAGTTGTGCGACAAACCGCGCGGTTTACCGCAGCCAATTTAAACAATGTTAAAACAATTAATGTAATTTCCTGTTGAATTCACAGTCGACAGATAGACAATCAGTTACCGCAGCGGTACCGATGGATGTGAACGGGCTCCAGGTAGTGTACCGGTACCGCTGGCTTACCGCTAGACTACTTTACCGCTCACGCACCGTTGGATGTGAACGGGGCTTTAGGTGTTGAACTCATGAATATGTCATGTGACTAAATGGGCAACGCGACGCAGTATGATTGGTTTTTGCAAATTATGAAACTCAAACTTCAAAAATAATAGAAATTAAATCAAATGAAAATTCTAAAAAGTAAATAACAGCTCAAAAACTAACTCTAACCAGAATTTAATCCCAAATATGAATCCATCAATAATATCAATCAATTTATCAATATCTATAAATTTGAAGTGCTTTCAAATTTGGATATGATAGGATTGGTGTATCAGGGTGCATTGGGTAGGGCGCAGTGGGCTATGGGCATGCGAGATTGTGTGGGTAAAGGGATTATTAAGCAGAAAAACTATATACATTTCAGAACAAATCTTTCGTCGTACAAAGCTAAAAAGTGTAGTCCACAAAACCTGATGTATACAATAACTTAATTGTATACACTGACTTTGGAAAGCAGATGAGCATTAAATATGTAATTGGAAGCAGCTTAAATCTGTAATTCGACATTCCATTTACATGTTAATAATTCTTTTTTCCCTATATCAATATGTCTTAGCACTGTATTTTATACTTGTGTACTAAGGGACTGTACTAAGGGATATACCCTTAGGAAGCACTGGGAGAGCAATCAGCTTATTGGGTAATACATTAGAAACCCACAGCTTATGTGTGAGTAAACATTGCCTATTCCTTATGGCCTACTAGTAAAATTTGGCAACCAACACGTTTTACTATGACTGTGTATATTTCTGACATATTAAGCCATATTTCATCGTGAACACCAGTTGTTATTTTCCCATTGCTTTTAATTTCGCGACAAAATAATTTCAAAAAAAACGAAATATATCGAATACCACACATAGAATCGATCTGATATTTTGTAACGCGATTCTGAACCACCAAAGCAATATACTTGTAAAATTTCAACAAAATCGCCAGGCAGGAAGTGCCTGAACCTAGATAATTATCAGTCAGTCAGTGTTATATAACCTGAGTTTTTTACAGTAAGTATCCCGCTGTCGAGCGGGCTCCTAATGAAAGAAGCGTTAAGGCCGGGAATGCCTGTTTCACCACCATGGCTGATCGATCCATAAACACTTACTCTCCGTATTCCAAGTTAGTTTACCTTGGTTCCTATTTATCTAACAGTTTAAGGTGAAAGCCTGGGTTGGCCTGGAATGTCTCTATATATGACTAAATTCAGAATCCATTAGAAATTCTAATAACAGCAGAAACTTGTAGTAAGGTGTAATGGGGTGTTGCTATTTTGATCTGGATTACATTTTGTCCCGTACTGTTTGACAAGTGGTAAAGCCTTCGGATTTTCCTCCAACCTAACCAGCCACCAATAACGCCATTAATCATATTTTTCTCATTTTTCCCAGAACAATATTATTTAACAACCATTTAACGACCTATTTAATCGAACATATTTAGATTAGGGCGGAGCCGTTTTGCTTGTTTGCCCGAAGTAAAGCTTAAAAGTTATATATTACATAAACGAAATGAATAAATTATTGTGGGTTGTTTACTGTATGCCACATGCCATACCAGTGCTTCTGGAATGGTGAAAAGAGTATTGGCCATGTTTGTAATGTTATCAGGTTAAACCACCACTGAAATGTGGAGCACATTAGTAACAGTAATAAAAAATGGAAAGGAGAGATTATATTATCGGCCTAGCCAAACTATGTAAAAAGTATACATGAATGTGAATAACACAGTTTCATTATTACTTTTACGTAATAATTAGGATATTATACTATACATGTCAAATTCCTGAATCTGATGAACTTTATTTAGGCTTATCATGTATGCCTGAACTAACCGCAGGTGATGCGTCATATTGAGACAAAGGGGGAGGGGGAATCTCTCCATCCATCTCGGCGTAATAATATCTCGTATCAATGTTAAGTCATAAATTAAGGGAAAGGAGCAGGTTACAATGGAACGTTATTCTAACCAAAATAATTAACTAAAGTCAAAAGATCAGGTTACAGTGGCACGTTATTCTAACCAAAACAATAAATAGAACAGGTTACAGTTTTATTTTTTGAGAGCAATCAGCTGTCATTTGCGTCGATTTTCACCTGGAGAGGAGTGAATTTTGATTGCGTCGAAAGCCCACCCCCCCCCCCCCCCCATCCCCCGCCAATTTGTATATTGATGGAAGCCAATGTATGTATGTATGCAATTCACCTAGTCAGTAGGGCCTAAAGACTGTACGAATATAATAAATCAAATTATACAACAGCTGTCAATGAATGTCTAAATACATTTAATTTCGCGACAAAAAACTAAATATATCGAATACCACACATAGAATCGATCTGAAAATTTGTAACGCAATTACGAACCTCCAAAGCAATGTATTTGCAAATTTCATAAAAAACGCCAGGCAGGAAGAGCCTGAAACCTTGATAATTACCAGTCAGTCAGTGTTATATAACCTGAGATTTTTACAGTAAGTATAATAATATAGGATTGTCTACCTTCTCTTTGTGCATTCCATTGTTGGTATGTACAACAATGCAGGTCGGAGCAGCAGTACTGCTTACTAAAACGATTCTCTAGACACCATTGTGACTCTGTGCATTCTATTGGCGCAGCTGTAGTTGGCCGCCAATTCATGGCCCGGGTTGTTTCCTGTCCGCCAACATTGTCAATGTAAACGCAACAAAGACTCCATAATATAACAATAATAAACATAGTTAATAAACAAGATAAACACAAATTTTTGGGGCAATTATACCTACACAAAATCCTCCTTTTAATATCGTTTGAGAAAGGGGAGTGAAGGTTTTGTTATATTTTCTTGGCAATGGAAACTGAATCCAGTTATAGACACATTATAAGATAAAGATACATTTCACAGCCAACTTATTGGAATTGGCAAAAGAATACCTGAACTTAATAGATGAACTGAACTATAAATTAGATGATATGAAATATCAGTATTGATACATAAATAAATGTACTATATTTGATTTTGGATGTTACAATTCCCAGGAAGTTACGGGTCTGTTTACAATACATTATAATATCAACTAATATTGAAATCGATCCCGAATTTTAGAGTTGGGTTGTCAGCAACAAACTCGAACTTACATGATGTGGCACACATCAGCCACCTAAACTAAGGCCAATCTCTGGCCACATGATCTATGGTGAAATTCAATATTGATGTGCATGATCAAGACGAGTGTCCATACGATTCAGAAATGTCAGTAACTTACCTCCACGCATCTTCTCACCAGCACTTTTTAATTAAACATTTAATTTCACGAGCTGATCTGACCTACGTGACCCTTACATGCAGCCGTGAAAGTCAATTTTTCTTCGAGCAGCATTTATTCATGAAAATAATATTAATATTATCTCTACTATTAATTTGCTCATATTTAAGTAGTGTTAAAATATAATCTTCATAACGTCAGACAAACGAGACGTACCGCTGTGCCTGTACTTCACATTCCGTTCACTAGTAGTACCAAAGGTATCGCCCGTAGTAATTTGCTGATCACGTAGGGACTCGCGTTCTTTCTTCGTGACAATCCCCGTCCGCGCCCATGCGTTCAGGCCCTTCGTGATTTCTGATTTTGGTCCACCACCTCTTCTCCACTCCGCGCTCCCCCTCTCTTCACTTTTGAAAGTTCTCAGAACTGTATAATCCGAGATAACGATATAACTATCTATCTTAAATTTAAAAATTGGTTTACATCGCCGCGACTTTTAACTGCCTCATCAATATCAAAAAATTAGGCTACCCATCTATTTTTAGGCTATAATTAATATTTGAAAGCACTAAATTCTGCAGTATAAGATCAGTTTGTAACATAATTCTTTAACAATTTTGTATGTCCTCACTATGTCAATCACGGCCCGATAATGATGTTTTCAATGAATATATTCCCTCCCTAGCCCCTCGGTGATGTAGCTTATATTCCGAGCAGCACGTCTATATTCCATGGTTGTTTTCCATTTCGAGTTAATAATCAGATATCGATGTGGGATGAGGAGTTGATGTTGTTCCTCATGTTATGATGCAAATATAATGGATAATATATTCCAAATCAATAATTCAATCATTAAACAGAAAATAAAGATGATTTACAATGTTTATCAATTGCTTAAAATTTTCATCCTATGATAACTTTAAATGTTCGATGCTCGATTTCCATAATTGTAAGACACTATTATTTCGGATTGTTGGTCCTAGAACAAATTTTTATATGTATTTAACACGTTCGTGGGGCCTTCGCGTAGCACGAACCTCAGTTATAAGGCATAAATTAAATTTATGCGATTATGCGATCAATCAAAGAAAGAGAGAGAGTTGATCCCCTTATCCGTGAAGTTACACCCACATTAGTCCAGATGGGAAGTGATTCCTTATTTGAGTATATAGTAATTAATACTTTTAGCATCAGAGGACAGACACTCTCAGCGACAATATGGGTGCGGAAAGCACAAATTCAATGCGGGTTAATTAATTTTAGATCAATTAAATACTGATTTCTTAACACATACAACTTGAAATAATTAAAAGCTATGATAGCTGAGATGATGAATATCTATCTCATCTATGTATTTTTTATGTATAATTGAATTATTTTTTTATACTATTAAATAATGAATTTACATAATAATAATATCGCAGAAAATAATTAATTACCATGAAAGGAAACTCTGAAAATGCCACGTCAACTGCAATTAACATAAATTACTAATTAACTGCTTTTATCTTTGCTCTCGAAGTTCACACGTAATTTCTACACGAAAATTATACTTGGAAAATTACTCAACTTTTGTATTTGTGTTGCAAGTTTGGTTAGATTTCACCGGGGATTATTGGCTAGTTATAAACGATTAAAAAAATTATTTTTATTTAATTTAATAGTTAAATTAATTTCGATTAATCTTAATTGTATTTTTATTTACTTCTTTATTTAATTGAGATCTACAGCTCTACAACTGATCTACATATCGAGACAGGCTGAGATAGTGGTACCAGTATGCTAAGCTCGCATACATTCGTGGCTCGTCCCACATATTCAATCCAGATTAGTAATTGGTATGAAATCCCACATTTGATTCTAATTGTTTGAAATTTCTACGAAAACTCAAATTAAACTTGTAAAAAGCTATTAGCCATACACCTTTAAACCCTTAACGTCAACCTTAGAGCTTTTAACTTCACCCTTAGAGCTCTAAACTTATCATTTAATTTCCTTTCCCTCAGCCATTTTGCGGCAATTTTGTAGTAATTGATATAGAACCCAATGGTTGCCACACCAAAGTACGACTGCGTGCGATCTCATAATAGTAAAGTCAGAGGTTAATTTGAAATTCATTGTCGCTACTTTAATTACAGTGAGAGAGATTTGATTTGGAACGATTTGAATGAATATTCCCTAAAGCCCCTGTGATTTATTGGAGTATTCCATGTTTCATGTCTCCATACAGTGCAAGTATAGTGAGTCCGAATGTTATACTCACATTGTGTTGAAAATATAACGGGGGATTTACAAATTATTGTCTTTCTCATAAATTCTGAGCAATAAATCACAAAAAATAAAAATACCAAAAATTTGTAAATGACTAGCAATTGTAAATATTTCTTAATCATATCTTATCATATATCTTTATACGCTGTTTTATAAATCACTAATGTAGTATAAATGTTGTTCAATTAGTCGTCAAGTGATTAAACAGTAATTATTTTATTTATAAGAGACATTCATGTGCTCCCAAGATCACATCAGTTGACTACCACACCACATATTCCATTAGCTGTCTACCTGGGAATTGTTTATGGAATCCCTTATAGATATGAACTGATATTGATTTCGTTGAACCATATATATTTTTAGTATCATACCGTTTCAGTTACCATTATCTTTATTGGTTTTCAAAAGAATATATATATTTCCAATTTATTTTGTCAGTCGCTCACATTGTCTTGAAATATGATCAGTTGAAATACAGATGTAAAATGCACAATAAATGGATTGTTGAGGAACAAAAGATATATGCACAAAAGATACCCGAACATAAAGGTGTATAAGGGAATAAAAGGTACCCAAATTATTATTATTTTTTAATGGGTGCCTTTGAACCGAGTACCATTTATTATGGTAATAAACCCAATCTTAATAATATAATATTTCATTATTTTCTTAGGTTTGTACTAGTTTTCGTTTGCCTTGTACTCAGCGTTCTCTCGACTATCGACTCATACGAGCATATGACAAATCAGGTGCTGTTTAAAATGGTAAGTCGGAAGAATCTCGCACCGAATCCACAACAATAACATCCACATCCGACTAATACAAAAATATATCAATTAATTATTAGTTGTTCCTTTTAATTTTCACTTTCGAATACAAAACTATAATCAAATATAAAAACCCAAAATATGGCATTTTATATTAATGGAGGAGAGTTAGACCTGGACACTCAAAATCACTTGAACAACCTGATGACGACTACTAATGGCAGCACTAAATATCAACATATAAAACACCGAGCTTTATGATAAAATAGATCAGTATGTAAATAAGCCGCCTACAAGGAGTATTTCTGTAACCCGAGTCACCATTTTGCTGACTCAGGCTACAGTAATACCAATACAAGGTTATACCATATCGGCTTCTCTGGCAACCAACGCAAGGCATTCGCGTGGACGACAGGTGATGTAGATATATAGACCAACTAGAAGGACTGGACAATACTGGACTTGGGTGATGATATTGTAACAACTGTTGAGAATCAGGAAGCCTGGAATGATCTCATTTCCACTGTCCGAACTTGCTCTATCGACCTAGTACTAGTAGTAAATTTGGAATTGTGTATTGTTCACCAAATTATAGAGGATTTAGTGTATTTGTATTTATTATAGTTTTAAAATTATTTTTATTTATTTTGAAGTTATTAACTTACTGTTTTTTGTCACCATGTTGTTCTTTCTTTATGTTATTATTTTATAACTTTATACTTTATATATTACTTTATATTATTTATTTGATCTGAAAAAATATTTGTGTAAAATAGGTATAGTTTAAAAAACGACATGTACACTCATAATACTGTACTGTACAGTACGGTATTATGAGTGTACATGTCGTTTTTTAAACTATACCTATTTTACACAAATATTTTTTCAGATCAAATAAATAATAGCACTCCAGATTACTACACTATAATAAACTATAATATATATTATATACAGCCGCCATCTATGGGTCCATATAGGATTTGTACTCACTTTTTTAATATTAAGGGTAGGAATTGTTTATCACCTCAATTTTACAATGTTAAATGCAACTAGTATCTTTGTGTTATACTTTTTAACCTTCGCGTGGCAGTTACAGCAGCAGCAGCTATATATTTAGTTCGATACAATCAATATTTACAATCAAGCAAAACATGAACAGGCCATTGTATTGGTGGTGATTTTGGGCCACTTCGTTCTTTCATTGAGTTTTTGCTTTACAGTTTTCCGCAGATATGAAAAGTAAAAAGTTTATTATTAGTTTTTGCTTTCTCTTTTTTAGAAATATGAAAAGCAAAAAGTCTATTATTAGTTTTTGCTTTGTCCTTTTCAGAAATGTGTAATATTTCAATAGGCTATAGACCTATTGCTATAGTACAGTATGTAAGTCAGCTGGACACTAATACCGGTAATAAACTTTTTGCTTTTCATATTTCTGAAAACGAGGAAGCAAAATCTATTATCTAAGTAAACGTTTTGCTTTACACATTTCTAAAAAGGAGAAAACAAAAACTAATAATAAACTTTTTGCTTTCATATTTGCAGACAACTGGAAAGCAAAAACTCATGAACCTATGAAAAAATAACAAAGTTGCCCAAAATCAACACCAGACCATTGATAGAAATTATATACAGTATTTTCTCCTAATTAAGGATATTCTAGGGTTACTAATAACATTATTTCTAAAAATGAAAATAATTATTCACTAAAATCATAGTAATAATTTCTCGCAATAATAATGTAACCGTTGTTATTATCATGACAACTTAGCCTAACATGTATCCGGTACACATCCGTATTCATGATTTCAAATAATATTTCATTAAATTTCAATTTTTCCAGGAAGTATCTTTGGTTATTGTTTTTACTTCGGAATATGCTCTGAGATTGTGGTCAGCAGGCTGTCGTAGTCGTTACCAGGGAATCGAAGGTCGCATCCGTTTTGCGAGACAACCATTCTCAATTCTAGGTAACCTATGCAATTTTAAATCTAAATATAATCGTAGACCCTATTATATTTTTCTTAAAAGTTTAGTATGGGGTTACTGTGTTGTTCTGTGTTTGATGAGTGGGATGCGGAGGGGGTGTTGTTATGGTCACAATATACTAGAATCATATCAGTTGCTGAGCATGGTCATGATAGGTAACGATTATGGTTGAGCACTTGACCGTGGGAAATGGCCCCATGACTTGAGATGCAACAACAATCTTTAATTGCCATTGGATGCAATATCCTAGCAGTAATTATTGCGCAAAAAAATCAAATTATTATCAAAGTTGGACAAACCTGTGATCAATCAATTGTCAACATACACCGAAATGAAATTAATACCAAGAACAAGCCATGGACGTGGACGTGGACATTAGATACTGAAGTGGGAGGTCACCTCGTAACCAGACTGCAATATATGGATTCGGGGCAGTTGTTAAGCTTCTCCCTGCTACCGCATCCTGTGCCCTGGGTGGTTTCCCATCCATGAATGGGCCCTAGGGTTCCATTAGTAAGGCATCGTAAAATATTGTTGTGGGATGAGGATGCTGGATGACACAGAAACATCCACTAATAATAAATTGTTAGATATTTTTACATGTAGTCATTTTAATTACTGCATTTTCTAAAACATCAATTAATTGTGATAATATCTTATAAATATATATGTACCTAACTTGTTTAGATGGTCTCATTGTTGGTTCATCTATTGGAATATTGGCAGTCGGATCCGATTCCAGGGTATTTGCGGCTTCAACTCTGCGTGGAATGAGATTCTTGCAGATCCTGAGGATGGTGAGAATGGACAGGAGAGGAGGTTCATGGAAGCTGCTCGGTTCTGTTGTCTGGGCTCACAGGCAGGTGAGCAGATAAAACTGACTAACAATTCAATCATTTAATTTTCTCCATTTATTGTTAGATTTTTGTTAGGTTGATCACCCGGTAGAAGGATGGTTGGATTTACCCGTTACAGAAAATCACCATGAACTTTACTATCTGTATAACAATAATCATCGATGTACTACAGCCTGGCTCAACAGTCGACACGTACCTGAGTACCGGTACCTATGGTAGAATTAATTTTAGTAGATTTAATTACTAGTTCATTGTTTGTGATTCGGCAGAATTCATTAGGGTTGAAACACAATCAAAATCGAGTGTATAAAACAAACTTCAACATTAGTGCGTTTTTGTTCACTCGGGGTTCATATTAGAACACTTTGAAGTGTCGACCTTGTGTCGTTAGTTCCACATAGATACAGATCGCGGAACAAAATTACCTGCAGTAGACAAAACCCCTAATTAGGCTAGACGTAGCATGTATATGATATGAATTGGTCATCACATGAAATGAAATGTTGAAATGAGATCTAACTCGTATCACGTCGTATATAACTAGAAACATGAGAGGAAATACTACCTGTATGTTGGTAATGTAATATAATTCCCTATGGTATTAATTATTGTGCGAGATGGGTTAGTCTTTCAGCGGGGAGGCCAGGAATTCCATCAGATGTTGTACATCTCAAATTAACAATCCATGATCAGCATTAACAGTCATTATTTGGTCGACCCTCAATTAGCGAGTTATTTCAGTAAACGCAGGATAGGAAAGCCGGAACTATTACATCGCATTAATTGGACTCAGCGGCTGCTGTTTACTGTCCTGACTGCCTTCATTCCTTCCTCCAAAAATGTACCTCCTACGTCAACCTATCAGAAATTACAAAGGTAACGAGTAACTACTAGGAGTGCCTGTCCACTGTTTGACCTTTACTCATTGCGATCTTTGAGGTTGGGTGTGTTATATATTCAACTCACGTGGATTCGTCGCGGTAAGAATTAAGTAGATTGGCATATTCGGCTATAAACTCATACATTATTCCATTGTATCTTACGATCTCAAGGAAGGGATCCGAATTAACATTGGTTGTTATGGCTAGTTATGTTCTATCTCTAAAGTCACTTTAGAAGGGTTTAATATCATAAAGAAACTCTGGCTCCCTTTTCAATTTCATTATACAGCGTCTTATTGGGACATTATTTGCCTTTATATTCATGCGAAACTTACTAAGCATGACATGCAGATTCTTCCCAAATCAGAGAACTTTTATGAATATTTTATTTTTATAAAATTTCCAAGACCTGCTGCGGGGCAGTACAAGTAATTCGATTATAACATACAGTGACAACAGGTGGGCAAGACAGCAGCTAATTAATATGTAGATTATGCGTAATAACTGGGGCAGAAGAAAGATGATTGATGCTTTATCAGTATAAATAATCAAATTTAATATACAGTTTAGTTGGTTTCTATGGTTCTGATTAAATACCATGGGGAACCATTGAGATTATTTTATTTCTTGTCATCAAATGTTTCCGATATGGACAGTACAACGACATATTCTTTACATTGTATGTGCGTTAGTGATACATTTACTGTCTGCATTTTATTTTTAGGAACTAATGACGACTCTTTACATCGGGTTTCTTGGACTAATTTTCGCATCGTTTTTGGTCTACCAGGCAGAACGAGAGGAAAACCCGAAAGATTTTTCTACCTATGCAGACGCCCTCTGGTGGGGGATTGTGAGTATTCGTATGTCGTAGCACTATACTTAGCTCATGGTACATCACATACATTCCATAGAACACTTATGTCATACTATAACTGTAACTTATAACAGGTGGTTAACTGTTATAAGGTGGTAGGAAGCTGTACCATAGCATATGACTCGTAAATTATGGATTAGTGCAGGGAAAATGATTTTCAATATCTACTCAGAATATTTTTTAATTACAATATATTTTTTTTTACAGATAAACAAACTACTATTGGAGATATTTTTGTTCGATGTTTAAGCTTTTGTTAAAACTTTATTAGTTATTATTTACTAAACCCAACAAGTGATGTAAAAAACAATGTACCATAAAGTGAAGTCCGAAATGGAGGAAGAAAATGTAATGAAACAAAGAGAGAAGGAAGAGTGTAACGAGACATTGGGAAGCAGCACGACAAGCTGGCAAATTTTCTTCAATTATTTGATTTCCTAAATAATATTTACTATTTAATATTATATTGTTAATTTCTAGGTGACATTGACTACTGTGGGTTACGGAGATGCAGTCCCCGTGACGTGGCTAGGGAAACTTGTGGCGTCATTCTTCGCAATAATGGGAATCAGTTTCTTCGCACTACCAGCGGTATGTTTAATAACTAAAATTGAATATTAACAGACAGTTGGCTATATAATATATATAAAAAAAGAGAATAAATAGAAATATAATATTTAAATAACAGTTTCGACACTACAATACTGTAAAACAAAATCTATTAGACAAGGGGCCAGTAAAGTTAGCCATAGGAATAGGATTTAATTTTATGATGAATGTTTCGGATTTACATCTACATTATATACAACTGTGGGCATAACCTTTCGCCGTATCCGTATCCGTATTAATTTGCTGCGTCCGTATGCGTCCATACGCGTAACGGATTCCTATGGAGATTTACCGGTATGTGATTTTCAGATAAGGGGGGAAACTGGACGCAATAAAAATTCATCCCTCTCCAGGGGAAATTCGACGCAAATAACAGCTGATTACTCTCAAAAATAAAACTGTGATCTGTGAATGTCTATATTTCCTTATCATATCAGTTTACCATTGCCGTGCCGCTGATATACTTCCAGTGCAACATATAAACCAACATAACACAACACAATAGCCAATTCTATAGCCAAGGCGGTATGGTGGAAAAACAGTCAAAATCATTGTTAGTTGCTGAGTTTGTTTTCCAGTCATCGGCGGCAAGAAAATAGGCACTGCATTGCTGGCGGATCACGGGGCTGACGGACACGGGCTGTCACTCATCCTGGACCTACCCTGTGTTGTTTATTTGACAAACGGTAAATCATACGGATACGTATACGGATACGGCGAAATGTTATACCCTACAAGTGTGTATAGATTGAACTGTCCGGTACTTACAATGCAGTTGTGTGGTTTAGCATGTTTCCCCTTCATACAATAGGGTCCCAAACTGAAACTGATTCTAAAACGGAAACTTTTTGAATAGAATGCAAATGTAATAATGTGAAATTTACCTTCATTTACTATAAATTTAAATAAATTAAAAGTATTACTTATAAATATATTTATTATTATTAATTCAAATACAATTAACATGATACAAATTAACAACTAAAACGCCAAAGAACATTTCCAAATAAAGTATGCCTACCTACCAAAATCGAGTGTATGTAACACAATAATTCGTAGGAGTTGTTACCCGGTGTATTAATTAATGCCCTTGAACATCCCAATAATACTAGTGTAATCTCTATATTATTTGCTCTAAACTGAAACTTAATAAAAATACACCTAGATAGCATATAACATAAACAACAAATTATTAGACAGATTATTGATGGGGAATAAACGCGGAGTTTCCATTATATGGTTTATATTCCATTATATATGGTTTATATTCCATTATATATGGTTTATATTCCATTATATATGGTTTATATTCCATTATATATGGTTTATATTCCATTATATATGGTTTATATTCCATTATATATGGTTTATATTCCATTATATATGGTTTATATTCCATTATATATGGTTTATATTCCATTATATATGGTTTATATTCCATTATATATGGTTTATATTCCATTATATATGGTTTATATTCCATTATATATGGTTTATATTCCATTATATATGGTTTATATTCCATTATATATGGTTTATATTCCATTATATATGGTTTATATTCCATTATATATGGTTTATATTCCATTATATATATATTGTATATATTCCATTATATATGGTTTATATTCCATTATATATGGTTTATATTCCATTATATATGGTTTATATTCCATTATATATGGTTTATATTCCATTATATATGGTTTATATTCCATTATATATGGTTTATATTCCATTATATATGGTTTATATTCCATTATATATGGTTTATATTCCATTATATATGGTTTATATTCCATTATATATGGTTTATATTCCATTATATATGGTTTATATTCCATTATATATGGTTTATATTCCATTATATATGGTTTATATTCCATTATATATGGTTTATATTCCATTATATATGGTTTATATTCCATTATATATGGTTTATATTCCATTATATATGGTTTATATTCCATTATATATATATGGTATATATTCCATTATATATGGTTTATATTCCATTATATATGGTTTATATTCCATTATATATGGTTTATATTCCATTATATATGGTTTATATTCCATTATATATGGTTTATATTCCATTATATATGGTTTATATTCCATTATATATGGTTTATATTCCATTATATATGGTTTATATTCCATTATATATGGTTTATATTCCATTATATATGGTTTATATTCCATTATATATGGTTTATATTCCATTATATATGGTTTATATTCCATTATATATGGTTTATATTCCATTATATATATATGGTATATATTCCATTATATATGGTTTATATTCCATTATATATGGTTTATATTCCATTATATATGGTTTATATTCCATTATATATGGTTTATATTCCATTATATATGGTTTATATTCCATTATATATGGTTTATATTCCATTATATATGGTTTATATTCCATTATATATGGTTTATATTCCATTATATATGGTTTATATTCCATTATATATGGTTTATATTCCATTATATATGGTTTATATTCCATTATATATATATGGTATATATTCCATTATATATGGTTTATATTCCATTATATATGGTTTATATTCCATTATATATGGTTTATATTCCATTATATATGGTTTATATTCCATTATATATGGTTTATATTCCATTATATATATATGGTATATATTCCATTATATATGGTTTATATTCCATTATATATGGTTTATATTCCATTATATATGGTTTATATTCCATTATATATGGTTTATATTCCATTATATATGGTTTATATTCCATTATATATGGTTTATATTCCATTATATATGGTTTATATTCCATTATATATATATGGTATATATTCCATTATATATGGTTTATATTCCATTATATATGGTTTATATTCCATTATATATGGTTTATATTCCATTATATATGGTTTATATTCCATTATATATGGTTTATATTCCATTATATATGGTTTATATTCCATTATATATGGTTTATATTCCATTATATATGGTTTATATTCCATTATATATGGTTTATATTCCATTATATATGGTTTATATTCCATTATATATGGTTTATATTCCATTATATATGGTTTATATTCCATTATATATGGTTTATATATCTTATTTCCAATGATGTAGATGTACAAATTTTAGAATATCGAAATTTTGTGTTGCAAATAAAAGTACTACTCCGTTCCATTACAATCAAACTCAAACAACGACACCAATCTATTGTTGGTATCTTTCAGGGAATTCTGGGTTCTGGATTCGCGCTGAAAGTCCAACAACAACAACGTCAGAAACACTTTATACGTCGTCGGGTTCCTGCCGCTAACTTTATCCAGTCAGTCTGGAGGTGTTACGCCGCTGACGAGAACTCGTTGTCGACGGCGACGTGGAAGATTCACATCCGTCAGAAACCGAGCCCACCACCTCAGGGGTTAGTTATCGGAGTAGACATGTAGGAGTTAAGGATGTAAGGTGAGATTGGCACTTCAAAACGTTATTGATATTTTATGGTTTATGTTGAAAACATACCTAGACAAACATCGTCAGAATTTTAGTAAAAGAAATAAATTAAGAAAAAATTTAGTTAACCTTTAATATATATTCGGCGCGAAACTCTACCTCTATCGTTTTGTCAAAGTAGCTAAAAAAATCAATTTTCACCTCCAAAACAAGAGTAGAGAGTTTTTCGATGTATTGTACAAATTTCCGCATTTTTTTGTTCATTAAGGGGAGGGGGCGGGGGGGGGGGGGGGATACACCATTTTCAGTCAACTCTTCGATTTATAACTCTCAGCGTTTCAAAATTGTTTGGTTCTGGCTATAATTTGGAATATAGGTACCTAAGATGCTATTCTACGTGACAGGTCAGAAAGATTTTGTTTTTCGCTATTTAATATTAGTTAATACATGTTAATAATGAAAAAACTTGCGCTTAAAACCCTAAGGATTTTACAGTTTTGAATCTAATGACATGAAAGTTTTTTATATGATAGATCAAGGATGGGGCAACAAATCTATCAGACGAAATTTGTGAAACTGCATCAGCACCGATAGGTGGCGCTGCAATTTTATGCTGATTTTTAGATTTGTTATAAATAATATTATATTTGATTAACTAAAAATTTCAAAACGTTGTCTGATACTTTTATGCAGGGTTGCTATGTAGAGCAATTTTCAGACTAATTGCTCAAAAATTGTAGCAGTTGTATGGTTTTGAAGTTGACAATTTCATTTAAAAAAATATTTGGAAATAATAGACCTTTCATTATACATAGTAATAGTATTTTCAATAGGTCTCCCTAAATTGAAATTGTTGTAACTTGAAAACTTTAATAAGAGCTATTAAATAGCCGTTGTCAGATTTGAAACACTATTTAATCATGCATTATAATAGATCATAAAAAAAATTTCGTAATATTTTGGATCAAAATGTACTCTACCCCCTAATAATAACATTGGTTATAATAATGACTCCCCTCTTGTCATCAATGTGTCTATTCTTTTAGATTATCCGCCCTCATCTATTGCGCTGTTTCTCCAAACGTTTTGCTCTACAGTTGATTTCATAAATGTGGGAGGTGAGGGGGGATTGATGGGTTTATTTCAAATTTTGGATGGTTTGCTTGAACATGTAAATTAGTTCTGCTAATTGGGATAATGGGCAGCAGTAGAACCAGTACTACTGTATGAGAATCCAGGCCGGGTTCTAACTGCCGAGGACACCAAAAATCTGGATGGCACTTATACAAGAATGCTACTCCGGGTTCATTGTGTAAATACAATAACCACGTCACCCATCATACTCTCTACAGCATTGGAGGTTTATCATTCTCGGTGGATAATCAAGCAAATGCCATGAGTGATAGAGAGTTGTGGCGGCGCAAATTTGTCGACAAGCCGTCTCACTGGCACAGCATTCTTAATGTATAATGCAGCTGCAATGCAGCATGCCGACAGCAAACCGGCCATACTATTATTACTAAGTTTTACTGTCTGTTATATTTATAACATATTATTTTAATAACATGTCCTAATATGTCGCTTACGTGTTGCGCATGCGCGTGCGCATGCGTGCATTATAGAATCTCAGTTAAATATCATTTTGCTTCGCATGACTTAACATTTATTCAGTTGCTACCAAAATTTAATACATCAGACGATGTACTTGTGGGAGATAGTAAAGAGCCCGTCGACGAGTTCATTTACCAACATTGACACGAGATCAAGCTTTACCAGAGGTATTACACAGACGCATTAATTATCTTCTCTCCTATAATAATTGCTACTTGTGCATGTGCTGTTTTTGGCCCTAGAACAGGTAGCCATTCAGACATCTCCTCTGAGCTATGAATAGCGATGCTTAATGCGGGATTAATAAGCTCATTGACTGACCAAAATTTTCCATTAGGTAATAATCCCCTTAAAGAACGTTGTAACTACAATTTGCTGATATGAGTGTATGACACTGCTGTATACAGCAGCGCCCGACTCAGACATTCTTGTTAAGACCTGAGACATTCAGAAAATCTCTCAATTATTTACAGATTGCACTTTTGATACCATAAATAGTATTGACAAAATGAGATGGGATCTCCTTTGGGAGCAATCACATTGTATTTAGTACCGTAAATGAATTGGAGTCGAGTTGTTAATGCACCTGTAATAATAATGCCATAATATGTTTTTTGATCAGAAATTGAAAAAATGAGGAAGCACGTCACCGGCATCAACTCAACACTTCCTATACTAAATAGGAAAGCAAGTGTCATGGGAGAGTAGCTGAACTGGTTATACCGCTAACCACTTCAGTGTTGAGGCCTGATAGGCCGAATTGCGCGCGCGTATAGTGCTGGTTAAACCCCTGGTGATCCGTAATTTTGCATTTTTCGAACAAAAATCATATTATGACGTCATTGATTTCAGTTGCATTAACAGCTCATCTCCAATTTATTTATTAATATCACCTGGCACTAATACTCGAGCTGAATATTTATTTATTTGTACTTTCCTCCTGTTTCACTTTAAATTACTTGAGGCCATCAGGTCCGCTGTTCGACTTACTGCGTCGTCCAATAGAAGTGGTTTAGAAGGGAGATCAAGTGTCAGGGGGAAGTGGCTGAAATGGTTAGCGATACGGGATGAGGCCTGATAGGCCAAAATGCGAATAGCGGTGGTTCAAACCCCGATGACTTGCGAAAATAACGCCAAAACACAAGGCTTTAATTTTATTAGAAGCCTAACCACCATCGATAATATTCAACTGAAGAATGTTGACCATGGTCATTGATTGATAGCATCAGAAAATACATATGAGTTAGGAAGCCAAACTGTTGAATTGCTGTTTGTTGCACAAGACTAAATACGACAGCACTACACAGCACTACAGATAACACATGACAAACGCCGAGCTTTTTGGTGCGATACCACCGGGATTAACGAGAACACAGATTACGATTCAGTGGGCACAGCTATAGAAGTAAAGACGAAGTCAGACCAGGCATATTCTGGCAATACGTCTGGTAACACAAGGGAGTCGTTCCCGTTTGATGATTTGCTGTAACGTATTTACACCAACTTGAAATTGATACTGAACTTGGGAGAAACTAAATGCGACGACTATCATAAAGCCTGATTTTCACTGTCCGAGCTTGCTCAGCCAAATAGTAATAGCAGTAGCTTGACAAATCACATACAGGTGATGCTGCTGAAGAGACACTCGGTTACATATGTAGTATTGAATTGGTAACATTGCGATTTTACATACTAGATGGCACTTTGAGCCAACAATGGTAATTTTTTAGTAGATTTCAATTATTCTACACTTCAAATTTATCCCATTAAAATACAATTGCTAAAGTCCCAGCTAGCACTTAAGCTTGGTTTTGACCTTGAAATATAAATGTCATAAAATATATTTATGCATTCAATGGCTACCAGTTCTTATGCATTCAATTTCTGTTTATTGTCGCATGTAATGTCTAGTCTTTGCGCTGTCCGCCTGTAAATGTATGTAGACCCCCCCCCCCCCCCCCCCCCCCCCCCTCCTTCCTACCGCTGCGCCAACATGCTTAGGTTCACCTTCCAATAGCCCAGACGGTAAGTTTGTGTTTCCCGCGTTTAGGACATTCAAAATGAACTACAGTTTCATGAGTCGATTGAGTTCAAAGCGAAAGAACAACGCTCCTCCGAGCCCATCGATACCTCAACAGCCGAGCGGCCCCCGATGCCGTTCAAAGAAGTCAGGAGCCACGTCCGGTGGTCACCCATTCCTACGTAAAACACATTCCAATGAGATTGGTGGCAATCTCTCATCAGGTCAGATTATTTTGTAATTCCAATGTTGGTGTGATACAATAATTAATATTAATTGCAATACATACAATTTAAGATTTATTCCAAATTAAATAACAATATTATCGATCATGATTGGCAATAAAATATGGCAATGCATACAGGAACGAATAGTAACTATATACTCGATTTAAATAAAGTAACAGCGTATTTCACACTGGTTCAAGTTGGTAAATCTCTACGAACGTTGTGACACACTGGTAGGTTCCAGTGCGGTACTGGTATTTATTACTGAATTCTGAAACAAATAGTAAATGTGACAATGAAAGCCTATTTACTAGAATCTATTCTAGTAGGGTTTTGATGTATCCAATTATAAAATTATAAAAAGCCAAGTCTATGTCTCGTGTATGTATGTCTTCCCTCTTTGGTGTGTCTGTATGTATCTATTGCTGAATGTCCTTATGTGTGACGTATGTCGTCTACTTGTATTTTTTGTGTGAATTCGTTGTACACAGTAATTATTGATTACTTTTTGAAACTATTGGAATTGTCATAATAATTAGGGAAACAATATTCAGTAACATTAAGTCTGTTGCAAAATAAATGGAAGTAACTGGAATTCATTTCAGATAAAAAGGCAGTTACCCTGACACAGGCGCTGCGTATTACTTTCATGTACAGTTTTCTTAGCTGATAATTTTACATCACAGATAGTGTAACATCAGTTATTTTGATTGTTTTCGTTCGTGTATTCCGTATCAAATAAAACCTTCTAAACCTTTGTTGTTTGTAAACATTTCCCTCATCACTATATTAAAAGTAAAACATTGTTTCTCCATGTATCCGTCTTTATATATTATTTTTGTTACCTTAATTATTTCAGAATACATAGTGTCAGAATACATATGTGAAAGTGAAAGTATCCATATCAAATCCGTGATTTTTACCCAACTTACCAGTCATGCTTAGCAGCAAAAGCCTCTAAAGAAAAATGAATAAGTAACATTTGTAATTGCAACATTGTGAATATTGGGTTATTTTTTATTTGAACTATTGAAGTACATAAACTTAACTACAGGTTTTAGCTATATTTGTGTGTTTATAGGGATTCCAATCCAACAAAGAGATGCATGCCTATCTAAATTTGAGTGAATGAATCATAATAATTATTTTTCATAATGTGGAAAGTAAAGGACAAAAGTAGGTTCATACTGATGGATAACTTCCTAAAATTAATGCTGGAAGCTCAATTCGAACCGACACTTCTCACAAACCATGGCAAATAGTTCCACCAAAACTATACCAGAGCAAATAGTTCTACCAAAACTATACCAGAGCAAATAGATCTACCAAAACTATTCCAGAGCAAAAAGTTCAACCAAAACTATACCAGAGCAAATAGTTCTACCAAAACTATACCAGAGCAAATAGTTCTACCAAAACTATACCAGAGCAAATAGTTCTACCAAAACTATACCAGAGCAAATAGTTCTACCAAAACTATACCAAAAATATAGTTCTACCAAAACAATGCCAGAGCAGAAAGTTCTACCAAAACTATACCAGAGCAAATAGTTCTACCAAAACTATACCAGAGCAAATAGTTCTATCAAAACTATACCAGAGCAAATAGTTCTACCAAAACTATACCAGAGCAAATAGTTCTACCAAAACTATACCAAAAATATAGTTCTACCAAAACAATGCCAGAGCAAAAAGTTCTACCAAAACTATACCAGAGCAAATAGTTCTACCAAAACTACACCAGAGCAAATAGTTCTACCAAAACTATACCAGAGCAAATAGTTCTACCAAAACTATACCAAAAATATAGTTCTACCAAAACAATGCCAGAGCAAAAAGTTCTACCAAAACTATACCAGAGCAAATAGTTCTACCAAAACTACACCAGAGCAAATAGTTCTACCAAAACTATACCAGAGCAAATAGTTCTACCAAAACTATACCAGAGCAAATAGTTCTTCCAAAACTATACCAGAGCAAATAGTTCTAACAAAACTATACCAGAGCAAATAGTTCTACCAAAACTATACCAGAGCAAATAGTTCTAACAAAACTATACCAGAGCAAATAGTTCTACCAAAACTATACCAGAGAAAATAGTTATTTTTTTACAAACTTTTAAAAATGCTTCTTGATCAATATCACGACAGTCGCACCACTGATATACCGCGTCTTTTAGTTCCAACATAATTAATGAAATGCTGAGGCGCGGCTGGAAATGAAATGATAAGTTGAAAGACAATCCGGGCTGAACAAAATCGGTGTATTTAACTGTAGTCGGGTACTTGAATGATGAAATAAGTTTAATGCTGATTAATTTTAATTGTCATTTTCTCTAAATAATTTCTGTTCGTCTAATAAAATATCCAACGTTTATTTATATTCTTTATTGCAACAGCAGATACAACAGGGGGATCCCAAGAGCGACTTAATCACTCTTCAACCAGCCTAAACGAGTTACTCAGCCCGCCTAAGGAATACGTTCGCAGCCCAAGTCTAAATCCGCATTCAGCTAGTTTCAGCCAGGAGCGCACGTCAGGTGGGTACAATGTACTCTTGTAGGCGGCCTACTGAGCATGTGAGCAACCTGTAATTTGTAGCACTTTTTACTGGGACCAGACTGTACTGTATGTTAATACTGTAGTAATAAAATGTTAATTGGGAGGGCGGTTGAGGTATAGTTTATGGTGCAATAAAGTGCCTTAAATCCGCATTTTTTCAGATTTTAAATCAATCCATTTCATTCGGGATTCTGGAAAAAACCCAATCAATGCACCCCCAACTCCAAATACTGAATAACATTTTTATGTAATTATGTAATAAGTACCTATAAAAAAAATATATAAATAACATTTAGTGTTTTGTTTTGAAGTTGATTATGTCCAATGTTCCATATATTGTATTTTATATATTCATACAGTACTGTATATTGCATATAATGTACTTTCGCCTGCCTCGTCCTTAGCCGAAGGTGATCCATTGCTAATGTTTTCTAAGAAAGTTTTTTTTACTGTAGTCATATAGTAACATGGATATTAGCGAAGGGCAGGGAAATAGATTCCCTTTCCTTCTCTGTTAAAATTTCGAAAATTTCTTTTAATTTTTCGCGAAAACGGATCGTTTTGGGTCAAAGAGTCACAAAATATAACCCAAATTCTTGGGCTAATTTTTTCGACTAAATCTGTATTCAGCCCCAGGGTGCATTGAGACGATAAGCTGGAGATTCAACCTTAAATAGGCTGATTAAAAATACAAAAATACGTTTTTTGCAATATTTTTTCAAAATATTGAACAAAAACTAACTTATTATTGTAATTTTAATTATCCTACTGTCCCGTATATCTTTGCTATGTTAATAATCGATGTCAACTCACTGAAAAGTATATATTGTTATTGTCTCTCTGCTATTATAGCGAACAATTTAGCAAACTGTAAATCTGGAGATGGAGTAAATCTGCTTGCAGCTGCGGTCCAGGGGGGGTATATTCTGAAGGGGACAGAATCAACTGTTACACCGGTACAGTTTCTCTTTTCAATCGCGTAACTGTAATTAATGCATTATTATAGTAGCAGCATTTATGTTTCGGCTTACACCTGGGACACTCAGTCAAGGCTACATTCGTCCATGCTTCGAGTAAGAGAAGAATCACAACCACATTTTAATTTAAACCCCAAAAAAAGCATTTTGGGAATTAGTTAGGAGTGCAATAGGTAGTAGGTTGAATAGAATAGGGATGGGTAATGTGTATTATACAGACGATTGGATGCTTTATGGTTGCAGTATATCGTATATACCACAAAGGATTTAATTATTGAAAGCAGAAATGGAGAAAAGGAGAAATTTAATCTTAAAATTGAAGCTACCAAGTGGAACTAGGAAACCATAATGTAT
Organism: Nemertoderma westbladi; assembly: GCA_032718475.1. Taxonomy (NCBI): domain Eukaryota; kingdom Metazoa; phylum Xenacoelomorpha; order Nemertodermatida; family Nemertodermatidae; genus Nemertoderma; species Nemertoderma westbladi. The sequence continues at coordinate 89,200 of JAUCBJ010003832.1, forward strand.
GAAACGAACCACGACCAGACAGCTTTTCCCTCTGGTAATCCTGTGGGAAGGAATCTCTATATTACACTTTTCAGTTTTTCATATATTATTGAGGGAATACAACAGCACAACAGATAACATTATTAACTAGGCCTACTTAATTATTTATGTAAACGGAAACAAAATCCAGCCACAGGGCTCTGGTAAATCACATTGTTAGAATCGGACTCCTGGACGCTGGACCTGAACTGGTTGTATATAACTGTGCGTTCCTCTCGGGACTAAAACTAGAGGCCTCTGATATGGTGATCAGTTTTGTTCGTTCTGAGGTGATAACTGAAGGGTAAATCAAATATATGCACAACAACAGTTGCTACAATGTTACTACAACAACAGTGAGAAAGCAATTTTGATTGTCTAAGATACGACCGTATAATTGGCTAAATTGCTGTGGTTGTTGGTTGTCGGTTGTCGGCGTAAGGTTTGTAGCCCAGGAGTGATCAATGTTATTGGTTAAATCGCTACTCATGACATAATAATATAAGTTTTGAGGATATCGATACAATTTTCCTATACAATTTATTACTTGAAAAATATATAGTTTTTTTTTACTAAGCCTGCTAGGTGTATAATTATTTTGCCAGGCGATAGTTAATGCGCTCAGTTAATTACCTATTACTCGATCATGACAAGAAGGATCGACCCCACTTAGCGCAGTCGCCAAAGGCATACATAAAACTAATAGACAATGAGTTAGTGCGTTTAGAAGGACCTTTTTCTAAGTGACCAAAAATATGATTTAACATGAAATTACCGAGTATATTTCGGGCAACAGCCCTTTATCAACCCTATATTTTTGGTCACTTAGAAAAAGGTCCTTCTAAACGCACTAACTCATTGTCTATTATGATACCACCGGTGACCTGGGCAAAAACCTATTTACAGAGAATCCCTCTATCCGCGGACCATACATAAATCTGCAGGTCTGCTGAATTGCAACGTATTACTGTTGCTGGTGACGATACGGATATAAAGTATACAGCATTATTAACACACGGTACATGAATAGAAGCAGCTTCCGCCATATTTAAGAATAAAACTCAATGTATTATTTGAATATAAAATCCTCCATTTTTGGGAATAAAATTTGCCTTAGTTTCCCTTGTATCCATTAATGCTGTAGAAAAATTTGTTCAATTAACTTTTATATGTTTTCTTTTAAATAGTGTCAGATGATGAATGGGATGAGTCACGCGGTCTTACAAAACTGACGGCTCGACACAAAACTACAATACGGGCTCTTCGGAAAATCAAGTACTTCGTTGCAAAACGCAAGTTCAAAGAAGCATTGAAGCCATATGATGTAAAAGATGTCATTGAGCAGTATTCAGCCGGACATGTAGACATGCTAGCGAGAATAAAAACATTACAAGCTAGGTAAAAACATTCTATTGTTGCCATACATGTAAATCTCATTAATTTTTCTAACAATTACCAATCCTTCAATACTTCGTTCTAATGTGAAATTAACATTCAGTTCACATTTTGAGGTGACATGTGATGAAAACATCCGCATTGCCTAATCACTTGAGTTCTATTATCGGAATTATTTATAAATTAGAACTGCATTCTAAATATAAAACTTGAAGCAATCCCAATTTTATGGATTAATAGAGTTAATATCTCTTCTCAATGTTAATTGATCAATTAATGGAAAGGAGCAGGTTAGATTGACACGTTATTCTTACTAACCAAATTAATAAACAAAGTAATAGAACCAGTTACAGTTTTATTTTTGAGAGAAATCTGCTATTATTTGCGTTGATTTTCCCCTGGAGAGGGTTGAATTTTGTTTGAGTCGAAAGACCCCCTTTTATCTGTCAACTAAACAAAATGGGATAATTATATTTAATAGCTGTATTCCATAAACTTAATGAATTATGATGGCCATCGCATACTAAATAAATAGATAATACAGTTAAACTTACTTGATGTAACCTGATAAACCCTGCTGTAACCGGATAAACCCCTTATAATCTAAGATCAATGCAAGAAATAATAAACATATTCATTATTTATACAGGATTGATTTGATATTTGGTGGTGTACCAACAAATGATAAACCTGGGAAAAAGTCGAAGAAAGAGCGCGATCGTGAGCGAGAAAGGGAAAGAGAGCAGCGTAAACATCTTCCTTATGCAGATGCCAAAGTTCCTCTGGCACTACGAATAATGAATATAGAGAAACAAATGGGGATAATGGATGTTCACCTTAAGCAGTTTATTGAAATGTACCAACAGGACCGTAATAGCAGGATGTCGTGCTGCTGTCAACATCAGACACAGGAGAAAACGCATTCACAATCATCGATTAATAAATCGATGAGAAGTGACGAAGATGAAAGGAACATTGAACGTCTAAAACTGCCACCTGCTATTTGTCTAGATCCAAATGTGGCAGTAGAAACTGCACATTGTAGGTCACACTCAGTGTCAATGCCATCCCGAGTCGCAAACAATAATGCATCCACTATGCATAGACCTAACGCAACATACTCAGAACATACACGTTCAAACTCAGAACGAAGATGTTCGGACTCCGAAGTAATCAAATTTAACCTGGACCACACACATTCCGACCCAGAACGAGATCGAACTCTTGTAGTGAGGAAACGGTCACCTGTGGGGAGGAATCTATCTCCGGAACCCCCATCCCTGCCAGGGGCCAACCCATCCAAAGTGGTTTTTCAGTTTGATAACTCGAGTTCTTTGAGTGATGACGCTGACTCAGTTCATTCTCTAGTCGATGTACATGTGGAATCAAACTCTCGTGCAGTCATAATCTACCCGCCATGGAGCCGTAAGCAACGTTCTGACTCACAACCTGCAATCTCGTGGCGTTCTCGCGCGCGGGCACGTTTTCAGGGTCACAAGTCCACTAGTCAACCAGCTATTAGTGAGCAGAACAGGATGGTTACTGAGGCCTTACTGATGGACCAAGTAATAGATGACACTTAAACTACACCTATTTCACATAGCATTTAAAATATTTTCAATCTAATTTAAAGTTATTTCTCTTTTTCTATTTTTCTTATTTTTATCTTCTGTAATTTCAAATATTTTTTGTACTATAATTCAGACAGTGTTTCTTTATATACCAATTAATTATAAATAAAATATTGCTTATTATTATTGTCTCTTTCCCCAAACCTTAATATTTTTTGTTTGAAATTCCATTAAACACAATATAGTTGAAAAAATTTGAATAATATGATTATCTTGCTGCTAAGCTTGCACTCGAATTCCTCTCTAATAGTTTATAATTATTAGCAAGTCGTAGGACTTGATTACTGTAAGAATTGTTGGTGGCTGGCTGGCTGGCTGACTGACTGGCTGGCTGGCTGGCTGGCTGACTGATCTACAGCCAAAACTACTCTAACGATTTTGCTGAAATTTTCACAGCAGCTAGATACCGCGATTCTAAGGTCCCTGGTATGTTTCGCTATTTCGTCCATGAGCCGTGGGCTCGAAAAATAGACATAAACGAAAAAACGCCATAGGCGCAATGGTAAAATAACACCAATAACAGCTTGTTGATGGAATTTACATTTGATTGATGACTTCCGACTTGCTTAACGGCGTCTTGACGCCGTCTCTAGTAATTAACATGCAGTTGGGATTGTAAGTTAAACAATGACATGATGACCAGTGGGGAGACCAATTCAATTACACCCAATTTGTAGAGTATTCGGTTATATTAAGTTGTCAACTTATCACCTCTGCTGATATCCTTGTAATCCTGCAAAATAGCTATTTGCAGCTTACGACCTAACTAACGGTCGGAATGCTGCAAACGCTTAGAAACAATTGAGACTTGTCTTTAGTATTACCCATTGCTGTGGCGTGGATGATAGCCAAGCCATTATTGCATTCTAGTATAAGATAATTTAAAGTACAGTTGTTATAATAAATGCAATTAATTGCCTAAAAATGTATATGATGAAAGTTTCTTAACATTGGAATATTAGAGTGTTTAATTTAACATTTGTAACTCCAATAAGTGACATAATCAATATCCAGCATTACAAATTATGTAAACCTCCCACGCAGTGCTTGCTCGCTCAGTACATAAATAAATACACTCGAGTCAGGTCATTACTCTGACTTTCCACACAATGATGTAAATAGTTATGTCTTTTAGCATAGTTTGTCTGTCTGTGTAGGCAAAAGTTGCAATGTATTATGTACTGTAGTTATAGGGCTGAGCCATGTTACAGCACGTGCACTAGCTATCATATGGAGTCCATACTGGTCTTTGGATGGCACATACATAAGAATGCTGTGCTGGGTTCATTGTGTCAAGTACAATGAACACATCTCCAACCAGACCCTATAAAGCATTGTGCTTGTCAGTTATTAGTCTATAAATCAAACTGGCGACCCGTCAACCACTCACAAAAATAATGTGGTTTATAGGATCAAACAATTATCAAAGTATGAAGTATAATTAATGGGAAATGAATTTTTATAACGCAAAGAAGTTATATAATAATGATAGTACTATTAAAAACTTATAGAAAAGTCATTACAATGCCTGTCAGGAGTCAAGGTTGCCACCGCGAAGATGCATTATCACTTGTTCGAGCTGCATCACTCTGGCAATATAGGCTTCTGTCAATGCTTCCTGTCTATTTATCATTCTGCATTTTCAGCATCTTTTACTGTCTCTTTTTCCCCTTGTGCTACCTCTGCTGGTGCTTCTTCCGCTGGTGCATCATCCTCAAGTGGTGGCTCCGGTGGTGCTTCATCTGATGGTACTGATGCTTCTTCTGTTGGTGCATCATCTGCGCTTGGTGCTTCCAGTGGTGCTTCATCTGATGGTGCTTCTTGTGCTGGGGCTCCTTCGGCTAGTACTTCTTCTGCTGTTGTATCTTCTGCTGGTGCTTCTTCTTCTGGTGTTTGTTCTTCCGCTGGTGCTTCTACTGGCGCCTCTTCATCTGCTGCTTCTGTTGATGCCTCTTCTCCAGCTGGTGCATCTTCTGGTGGTGCATCTTCTGGTGGTGCATCTTCTGGTGGTGCATCATCTGGTGGTGCATCTTCTGTTGGTGCGTCATCTGTTGGTGCTTCATCTGCTGGTGTCTCATCTGCTGATGCTTCAACTGCTGGTGCTTCATCTGCTGGTGCTTCTTCCCCCTGTGCTTCTTCTGCATGGGGTTCTTGAACTGGTTCCTCTTCTGCTGGGACTTCTTCTGCCGCTGCACCTTCAGCTGTTTCTTCAACAGTGTCTCCCAATGATGGTATTTTGCACAACATCCTTGCGAATTCTACATAACTAACATTGCCATCTTCATTAACATCTGCTGTCGAGAACATCTCTTCAATCTCATCATCTGTCAACGATTCTCCTTGACCTGCATTAAATAATGAAGATTTAAACATATATAATTACAGGGGCCCATTCAGTAGGACCAGCATTGACGAAATACTAGCTCAAAGTATACTAGCACAAACCATTGCAGCAATCAGATCAGTATACGATGGTTCAACGACATTTATGTTGATGGTGACACAGATCCATTGGAAGTACTATGGGGAGTCCTCCAGGGTGACACACTTGCACCATTCTTATTCATATCATAATTGTGGTTGACTATGTCCTACGCATGTCCTTAGATCATCATAATGATGATGGGGTGATAGTAACTTCACCTACTGGCTCCAGAAGTCGGATAAATCCAGCCAAATACCTAACTGATCTAGACTTTGCTGATGACTTAGGAGTACTCTCAGAATCACTAGAGGGAGCCCAACTAATGATTAACTAATTACTAACTAATGAGCTCTTCCATCTCATTAGAACAGGGTGTGGGGCGAGACACATAGTCGGCAAACCTTGGAATACGTTTCAAATAGGGTAAATGGGGCATGTCCGTCTGTCCGTCCATCCGTCCGTCTGTCCTTCCGTCTGTCCGTCTGTATGGTAAATGTTTAAACGCGAATTTCTCGGCATCGCTGGTTCGGAATTGAACCAAACTAGTAGGTAAGTAGTAGAGGGAAAGTTTCTAAAGTTTGTAAAGTTTGGTGACAAATCATGCAAGTCTGACCTCAGCTACGACAGATTATGTGGTTTTTAGAAAATCTTAAATTTCGCGGGAATGCCTCATTTTCCTGAGCTGAAATTTTGGGTATTTTGAGAATCAAGAAGTCTGTCTTTTACTGTCTATCTCATTGAATTGGGGATCCGCGAGAGACTCAGAAGTAATGACATACGTAGGCCTAAAGGTACGGTACTGAGCTGTACTGTGCAGCACTGATAAGAACGAAATTGCAGAATAACAATTTGACACCACCGAGCGGATTAATATAATAATGATTGTATATCGAATGAATACATTTATAGCATGGTGTATGGCGTCCGAGCCACGAAGTTGGCGGAGCCTTTACGAAATGACTCTATCTATCGGTAGTGATTTTTTATGTCCTTTTATTTGACTCTTTCGGTCCTTTTTTTACGAATTATGTATAATGACTTTTGTTGTCCTTTTAATGACTTTTATTGTCCTTTTAATGACTTTTTATGTATGTATTTCTTCAAACTGTCAGACTGCTGATTTCTGGACTGTCAGACAGTTGATTTCACTATGCCTGTGCCAAAACATTCCATGATTCCATGATTTATAGACTATGAGATAGATTTCCATATGCGCCTGTGGTAAAAAGACTCTATATTTAATAGTTTGTGGTTGTTGTCGATAATCGATTACCACATGACGTAGTAAAACACTCATTTTATAGCCAAAAACAATTACCAATTGATGGAAAGGAGCAGGTTAAGGCCGAGTTTTCTAACCAAAACAATAAACAGTCACTTTACCAAATCAGGGAAAGGAGCAGGTTACAGAGACGGGATTTTCTAACCAAAACAATAAACGATCACTTAACTAATTGAGGGAAAGGAGCATGTTACAGAGGCGGGATTTTCTAACCAAAACAATAAACGATCATTTAACTAATTGAGGGAAAGGGACAGGTTACAGAGGCGGAATTTTCTAACCAAAACAATAAACGATCACTTAACTAATTGAGGGAAAGGAGCAGGTTACAGAGGCGGGATTTTCTAACCAAAACAATAAACGATCATTTAACTAATTGAGGGAAAGGGGCAGGTTACAGAGGCGGGCCTTTCTAACCAAAACAATAAACGGTCACTTTACCAATTCAGGGAAAGGAGCAGGTTACAGAGGCGGGATTTTCTAACCAAAACAATAAACGATCATTTAACTAATTGAGGGAAAGGGGCAGGTTACAGAGGCGGGATTTTCTAACCAAAACAATAAACGATCATTTAACTAATTGAGGGAAAGGAGCAGGTTACAGAGACGGGATTTTCTAACCAAAACAATAAACGATAACATTACCAATTGAGAGAAAGGAACAGGTTACAGAGGCGGGATTTTCTAACCAAAACAATAAACGATAACATTACCAATTGAGGGAAAGGAGCAGGTTACAGAGGCGGGATTTTCTAACCAAAACAATAAACGATCACTTAACTAATTGAGGGAGAGGAGCAGGTTAAGGCCGGATTTTCTAACCAAAACAATAAACAGTCACTTTACCAAATCAGGGAAAGGAGCAGGTTATCCGTAACAGGGCATGGCCCAGCAGATGAGCTGCATAGCCAATGGTGTGGTGAGTCATGTGCATCAGAGTAGGTATGGGTGACGGGTCTCATATATGACCCCCCCCCCCCCCCCCCCCCCCCCCTTGGAATGGCAAACAGAATATGCGGATGATCTCGCGAAAGCATTGTGGATAGGGTGGGGGTGCAAATTTGTTGATAAGCCGGCATAGCATTCTTAATGCACGCTGCATGTCAATTACATGCACCATCGATTGCATGTTGGTGGCAAAATATTTTTGTTAAATCAACATAAGTATCTCAATTTGCAGCTTTAATGCAGCAGGACGGCAATAGATAGATAGAGGTCGGCCTACTACTGTAGCTCGACAAAATGTTTGTTGAAAAGAATTGTGGGTCCATGACCTATACTATAGAATACTATAGACATATAGATATATACTATAGATACGACCAGTGGGCCAGTTAATTCTCTTAGGCCGCGTTCACACTACCGAGTCAAAGTCAAAATCAAAGTCAAAAGACAAAATGGAAAAAAAATGACAAGAAATTAATTTTTTTCTAGAACGCCATTATGTATTATATTAGGGCTATATAATATATTATTATTTATTATTGCTAGCTAACTATATTTATTTTCTTTTGTCTTTGACTTTGACTTTGACTCGGTAGTGTGAACGCGGCCGTAGATAGAACCCTGAAACAATACGTCTAGCGCGTCGAAAGTTCTTGTCCTTAACTAAAATTATGTCCTCTTTCAGATGAGACAAATAAAAATTAAATAGCTCCAGTAGTTTTCGAGATATGAGGAATTCTTGGCACCCATACCATATTAACACATTTCAGAATTGATATAATTACATAAAAACATCACCCTTCAAAACTTTGGTATAACCATTAAACCATACTTTAACCTTGCTTTCTTGTTTTTTTGAAATCATCATTAGCAATCGAAAGCAAGATTAGAAGCAAAATTTTCATTTTTTAATAGATACTAAAAAGGCACCAAAAGTGCAAGTCGCACTTTTTTCAAAAGTGGTAAATTTGTCCTACAGTTTGGCTACTTAGGTTTTAGAATGTGCTGATTCCATGGGGAAGGTCAAATCAATTCACATCAAATACATCTACATCAAATATCTAGGAGAATTGTGTAATATAACAACATGTTGTTATTTATATTAGTTATTAGTCAGTTATTTGTGCCCCCTGTGAACATCATATTTAGATAAAGATGGCCGCTATCGCTACTGTGCTACAGTATGGACTGAATATATCGACCGTCGAAATGTACAAATGTTAGTGGAAGGCCCTGGTGTCATCTGTTCTGTAGAAGAGCCCTGGCGAGTCGAATGAACTAAGTGCCACTGTAGACCGAGCGCGTGAGCGGCATCTATACACACAGCACTATCCAACTAAAACTGTTCTGTTACGGCCTGCATACCGATTCAGATACTATGTCCAGACCAATTGAGTAATTTTATCAATCCCGAAAGGTGTTGATATGGTATGGGTGCCAGGAACTCCTCATATCTCGAATACTACTGGAGTTATTCAATTTTAAAGTTATTAAAAAAGAAAGAAAAAAGAGGAAAGTCACAAGTCATCAAGTTTTTTTCTTTAAAAAAGAAAGTCACGCGTAAAGACGTTATTTACTAATTTATTGAAGAATTGAAGAAAATGCATTTTTTTCAAGATGACAAGATCATTCCATGTGGCGCAAAGTAGACTACATGAATTAGAACATTTAATATTTAACAAAGTAGATATATCCACACTTACCACATAATGCTGCTGCCAGTTCATCTCTCGAGATTGTCCCATTACCGTCTTTATCGAACGATCTGAATGCTGCTATTACCCTTTCCTCAATATCCCGATTCTCAATTATCTAAATATTGCAAACATTTCGGTACTTAGTGCATAATTTAACCAATTGGACCACCAGACAAGTTCCAGTTAACATTTAAAAATCCTTCAAATTCCTACTAAAATATATTAGCACTAATTAATTAATGCCTGTTGTGTTAAACAATTATCGTAATACGCATTCAGGAAGCAGGCCTTCCCGTAAGAACATGCATGCCAAACCTCCCCTACCATATTGATTAACTAGTGTTGGGTATCTCCGCGAACGTGCACAACGAACGCAAACCTCCCCTACCATATTGATTAACTAAGTGTTGGGTATCTCCGCGAACGTGCACAACGAACGCAAACCTCCCCTACCATATTGATTAACTAGTGTTGGGTATCAACTTTTGCTTTGATACAATTCTCACCTTTTGTTCCATGGCTGCTAGTAATTCGTCGAAGTTAAATGCACCATCCGCATCTCTATCGTGGGCTCTCAGCAGATCATCCACTTCGCCTTGACTCGGGTTGCATCCGTACGCTTGCATTAAATGGGGCAGCTCTCTATTGCTTATACTCCCGCTGGAATCCTTGTCAAATATTTCAAAAGCATTTCTAAGTCGCGTTTCTTCGCTTGATGTTACTAGAAAAATTTTTAGACAATAAAAGTTTTAATACAATATGCCTTTCTATCCCGCTATTCATTTGAAGCTCCATGATTTAAATCCCGGTAGGAGATAAAGATGTGTGTGGATCCAAATTATTTTCACGAAAATATAAATTTCGTGGTTAGTAATGCTTTTTATTCTTAAATTGTTACTCTTTCTTTCCCTAGGGAAAAAAAGTAATCAATAGGATTGCATTGAAATTAACTTTTTTCCCGGCGAAAAAATAGAGTAAATAAAAATATAATATTTTTGGTACAATTTCTTAAATTTTATTAGGGTTACATGTGTTGAAATAACATCTAATTATAAAAGGACTGAATATGCGGGGGCGGAGGTCGCATCTGTTAGACTGTACGGCGAACACACTGACCCTCAACAAGTGGGCATCCGAGGAATATGAGATACGCCGATTGACCATCCTTGGGAACTGGACAACGGGGGGGGGGGGGGGGGGGGGGGGGGAATACATACAAGTAGACCTGTAAACCCCTTAACTAGTTGAATTAATTTTAATTAACTTTATATATTATTTTTAAGTACTGATATGTTTGCCAATTTTACCACAACCATGGTGTAATTTCAATAATAATAATTAGAAAAGGATTGCACGTAATTAGAGCAAAATCCATTCACACAGTCAAAAGTTATTGCTCAACACTCAAAAGTCTGCGCGGCGTACACCAAAACGGAACTCAATATCCAATATTGGTTTATGTTGTTAAGCGGCTCTCTAGTTATGTAATAAATATTCGAGAACCTAAAATTATTTTAACATTGAGTAAGGCAGCATCAGGAGTTAAAGAGTACAATAATTAGAATCTCAGTAACTATGGGAGCAATAATAATGAATAATGCAGTTCAATTTATTTTGTAACACTATAGGCCAATAGCTCTATATTTTATTAAAGAATTTTAAGAATAAAATTACGTATTACATGGAGAAAAAAACGTAGAACTTTATTTTTTCAATATTCTATCGAACCTTTATTAACCTCGCCTATATTCGGTAAATAAAATGCCTTGAGAATAGTGAAGAAAAGTTCTACTACTTACCCATGTAATAAATAATTATTTACAGTATATCCAACCCACTCTGAAGCGAAATATGTTTGAGTCAATTAATTAGAAATAAAGGAAATTGCATTGAAAAGTACGTAGGAGATAGATGATAGCCCAACAACGAATAACTCACCTGCCATTATTACAGAAATGTGTTAAAAAAACAATATGTTGGTTAGAAGATGGCACTATAAATGAAAATCGATAAAATAAAAAGTAAATTATTCAATTCAAGGTCACCAAAATAATGTTTATAATTTTTATAGTGTAAACAAATTTTGTGCGTGCCGTGCAGTTAATGTAGTTATTGTATTAAATTTGCCACCTTATTGTAAAGGCGAACCATTTAGCAAGTTAATAAATAATTAAGCCTGTTGTATTAACAACAATGCCTCGTTGCCTAACAACCACCAGTAAACAATCAATGAAGTTATCTTTAATTAAATTATGATTATATTATAGATAATGTTATATTATTGTACGCGTATGCCAACATCATGGAATAGTGTTAGTTGTACCAAGTTCAGTTTAGTTGTAAGGCCTTAACGCAACAGTTCGAATTACGGTCGGCGAGTAGGGTTGATTGTAAGATCTATTTTTTTTAATTCAATTATATTACCGATATTAAAACAATAACAACATCCCCCATCCCCACGTTAACTAAAAATACCCTTATCTGCAATTTAATCATGATTAAACCATGAAAGCACCATTGTCACTCGATTCAGGGCACTTTCTTACCCCTAACCTAACCTGTTACTTCAAACCTAACCTCTTACCCCTAACCTAACCTGTTACCCCTACCCTAACCTGTTACTTCAAACCTAACCTGTTACCCCTAACCTAACCCCTTACCCCTAACCTAACCTGTTACCCCTACCCTAACCTGTTACTTCAAACCTAACCTGTTACCCCAAACATAACCTGTTACCCCTACCCTAACCTGTTACTTCAAACAAAAACCTGTTACCCCAAACATAACCTGTTACCCCAAACATAACCTGTTACCCCAAACATAACCTGTTACCCCAAACATAACCTGTTACCCCAAACATAACCTGTTACCCCAAACATAACCTGTTACCCCAAACATAACCTGTTACCCCAAACATAACCTGTCTAACCTTTGACTGTTACCAATTAACATGTTACTGAAAATGCTTCTTCTAGTCAAGCAGATTTTCGTGCAACAAGCCGACTTGGTATAAAGTTAATAATGAATTGATTTCTCCATGTTTTCCATGTTTTCGATGTTTCTATATTTATGTTATCTAGTTTTATGTCAATATAAAACAATACTATTATAAATAAAAGTTAACAATTAATTAAAGCAATTAAACAACACAGCCATTTTGTAATCCGTCACATTGATTAAGAATCCCATATGAACTCGGATAACTAAATATTTAACATAAAGTCCTGTAATCTAGTACTTTATAAGATTACAGTGCGAGACGGTAATTCTATCAAGAGCTACATAGATTTACGACTTGGGTTGATAATTTTATTAGAAAATAGATAGACTTTACGACAGATTGACAATCATTTAAAAATTATAATGGCAAATTTATGTATTCTATTTGGGTATTCTTATTATTTATAGATAAATATTTACAAACATAATAATGTATGAAAAATCTAGTCCCATTCCTAACATAACACGACTTAATAGTTTATCACGTCAATAATTATTTGTTTATATTAATTTTTATCAAATCGCATAATTTCGCTTATTACGTTATATTCTAGAACAATAAATCGTATAGGCCTATCGCCTATAGCAACGGTTTTTAAGTTCTATAGGTTCACATAGTGGACTGTGTGAGTCTCAACACCCTCATATAAAGTATTGTCGCCCGTCTCCTACACTTCTACATAAAACATTCCCGCGTTCTAACAATGGAGTTATATAATATCTCAATTTTCAAATATAAAAAGTTAACACATTTTTACTTCGTGATTTTTACTTCTCCAAACGAACCGCGTCTTATTCGAGTTGTTAAGGAATTTATTAAACAAAAAAGTTACAAATCAGATGAAATGATTACTAAATCCATTATATTAAATACAAATAATCGCAACAACTAAAATAATATACAAGTTTCCAAACTGTTCAGTTACTGCGGTTACAGGGACATAAGAGAAGAGCTGGCGAGCCCTTTATTGCCGCTCCAGGATTCCTTGGGATAAACCTTCCGCTTGGATACATCGTCGGGGAGCGAAGGTGTAGGGGGGAGTGAAGGACCGACGAAGGATGGACCGAGGGAAGGTTCGTTGGATACCTCGGGGGCGAGATTGAGTTGGGGATGGGGGACGGAAGGATGGGAGGGGATTCCTACGGCTGGGAGGTCGGAGTACAGGTCCGGCTGGAGTCGGGATGGGTGGCGGTGGGGTGAGGGACCGGGGGGAGGTAAACCGAGGGGCGAGGGACCTAGCGGGGAGGGACCCAGACGGAGGGACTTGGCGGGGAGGATGGAGGTCTGCACGAGGTTGCGAAACCTACCAACCGAAGGGTCAACGTCCTCCAGGTTTATAATGACGTCATCGTCTTGGAAGTCGACCCCGACGCCGGGTTTCCTTCGCTTCCGCGCGAGGCGTTCCGAGTTAGCGACCAATTCCTCGGCGGCGCTCAGCAACGGAACCCTTCGGTTGCTCGCCGTGTTGTACTCGGTGAGGTTGTCGAGTTGGCCCTCCTCCACCGGGAGCCGGACGTGGGTTAGTTTACCGAGTTTACTGTCCCCGGGAGTCGTCGTGGCCGGTTTCTCCCGGAGGGTGTAACTCCGGGTCGACGCCCCGAACCGGATGACCGAGTCGATGAGAATCGGCGTCGGTTTTAACTCCTCCAGTCGGACGCTGCCGATAAAGGTCCCGTGGGAGCTGTTTAGATCGATAAGGAAGGACCTCTGGAGGTGTTTGTGGTAGACGAGACAGGCGTGAACTCTGGAGCAACTAGCGTGGTCTATAACAACGTCACAGCACTCCGTGTTCCTCCCGAAGAAGTAAAACTTCTTCATGTCCACCATGAGTTTTTGAACCATCTTTTCGTCTTTCTTCACGTCGAGGTGCAATCCAGCCGCCGGCTTCCCCACCCAGACTGGGACCTCGAATCCCGGAATTACAGGAACTTTTAATTCTTTGGCCGGTTTATTTCGTGATTTTAACATAATGAATTACGATTTCGGATTCCGCAATTACCCTATAGATCTTGCGATAATATGCTCGGAGGTGTGGATAGACAGATAGATGGAGTCGTCTTTGCAATAAAATTTCGCAATTTATTACCGTACACCGTACACCGTATGCCAGTATGCCAGTATGCCGTATGTATGTCTCGTAATAAATAATCACAATCTCAATTATTAATCATAAAATCTCAATTATATTTAGGCCTATTCCTGTATTCTGCTCTATTTTTAACCATTCTGCTTTACTAACTGTACCGTACTATACTAAGTTGGTCTATTTTTAAGTGGTTTTTAATTCTAACACAATATCATAATCTATTTAAGTGGTGTCAAAAAGTATACGTTTTTCGAGCGTTTGGTCGAGCGATATTATTCGTCGTATATTATTCGTAGCCAGCGATTATTCGTAATATTATATATTAGTCGCAGCGAGACAAATAAGAAAGGGAGACAAAAAATATTACTTTTTTTTGCCACCACTTGCAGTACCGGTACGTCGTTTATTTAACGTCTCCTATATTACGCCGCCTATTTCAGCATGAATATCGTCCATCGAAGCTTCTTCCATAGTGAAATTCCGGGCATTACTACACGTTGGGTACCCACACATAGTTTGACCAATTTTTTTTATATGAAAACGGCTTTTATCATGAGGTTTTTTTTCTGAACTAAAATTTGACCTTCTGACAGTAGGATGGTATATTTTTCCAAAAAAATGTTCTAAAAAAAATGTGATCTAGAACAAAAATATTAACAAAAATATTTACCAAAACTACTGTAACACGTGTTCGATAACATTTATAAAATGAGTTCTAGATAAAAAAAAATGTGTTCTAGAACAATAACATTTATCAAAATTGATAGCTAATACGTGCTCTATAGTGCTCTATAACATTTATAAAAAAATTAGCAAAAACTCTAGCGAGTTTAAAAAATCAATTCATGGTAATTATTTTGATATTTAATTCAACATTACTATTTTTGTTGACAAAAAGTGTTCTTTTTTGTTGAACTTGTTAACAACTTTGAGAAAAAAGTGACTTAAAGACAACAAAAAATAATATTTGATTTGATTATTACACCATTATAATGTCACCATTATTCCAGCCTCAATCTAAAATTAAAATAGCACAGAATGACATATTTACTGGAGAAGCCTAGAGTTGTATTATTACTGTAATGGAATTATAATTATTAATTATTACAGTATAATTATATACGTAGGCCTACTAAAATAGCTTTTATTCTTAAATTGTTACTTTTTCGCTCGTATATACCCCAAAATCGGGAGATAAAGTTTCACTTTTTTCCCTAGGGAACATAGTAATCAATAGGATTGCATTGATTTTACTTTTTTCCCGGCGAAAAAAGTAAAGTAAAATATTTTTAGTGGAATTTCTTAAATTTTATTACATATATTGAAAGAACATCGACGTAGAAAAGGTTTGCAAGTAATCCATTAACACACTCAAAAGTTATTGCAACCTTAGTGTCTGCGCGGCGTACACCAAAACGGAGCTCAATATCCAATATTGGTTTGTGTTGTTCAGCGGCTCTCTAGTTACGTAATATATTATTCGAGAACACTAGATTATTTTAACATTGAGTAGGGTAACATCGGGAGTTGAAAAGTACAGTAATTTGGATTGCAGTAACTATGGAAGCAATATTCTGTAGTAAAATACTGCAGTTCAATTTAATTTATTTTGTAACACTACTGTACTGTAGTTTTTTTTTTAAATGTATCTTTACTTAGTTATTAATAGACAACATATAAAAATAATTATCTGTCTCCATAAATCTGCCTCCTTAACATTAGCCCTGAATTTAGTAAATGAAAAACCCCTAATGGAAACCGTTATATCAACCCACCCCGACAACTTCAAAAATGACGACGTCATCGCTGCCTACAGAGCCTTCCGCTCTGAACGGGAGGCCAACTTTATATCGCAACGGTATGCCGATGGTCCCGGATTTGCCAGTTCGGTGTGGAAGCGGGCTGGCCAACGCAACCGCCACCACATTACGCGTGCGACCTCACACGGTTGTCACAACCTCGTCTGCAAAAACTCAACCCCATTTCACACGCTCTCCCCCGAATGCCACTGCCGATACTGTAACTCAATTTGCGACCGATACCACGCGCTCAGCTGCTCCCAGTACCCATCTCTTGCCTTTCTCGCCTCAAATTAACTCATCTGAATTAACTGTGTATTACCATGTTACCGTACAATATTTCAATTTTACCCCGCGCGGGGGTGTATATTATAATATTATTAAGTTATTCATCTGTATTAATTAATTTGTAATATGCAGGAATACATTTTTTTTTAAACAACCTATATAGTTTCCTACCTAATATATGACATAATTCCAATATTTTCAAACACATTGCTTTTTTTATTTCAAATCACGTAAGATTAGCAATATGTCAAAACCAATTTAATTTTACTCCAAAATGAAATTAGAATGAATAATGCTGTTGGAAATAATTACCTAAAATTACGTCTTGAACACGTCTTAATGACACATCTACTTACCACTTATACCTACTGACTGACTACAGTATGAGTACAGTATATTTATATTAGTGGTGGGTATATTTTGGTTAGTTATTTATATAGGTGGTGGATGTGAGTGGGTAGGAAAGTAATGAGGTGGGTGCGTGTGGGTAGGATAGGAAGGTAATATGGTTGGTGTGAGTGGGTAGGAAGGTAATGTGGTGGGTGTTGTGGGTAGGAAGGTAATGAGGTGGATGTGAGTGGGTATGAAGGTAATATGGTGGGTGTGAGTGGGTAGGAAGGTAATATTGTGGGTATGAGTGGGTAGGAAGGTAATGAGGTGGGTGTGAGTGGGTAGGAAGGTAATGAAGTGGGTGTGAGTGGGTAGGAAGGTAATGAAGTGGGTTTGAGTGGGCAGGAAGGTAATATGGTGGGTGTGAGTGGGTAGGAAGGCAATGAGGTGGGTGTGAGTGGGTAGGACGGTACTATGGTGGGTGTGAGTGGTGCTATTGCGCACTCTGAGTACCACCAATGACATGAAAATGGCCAAATTGACCCATTAGAATGAATTTTTGGACAAAATGAATCGGCGCAAGCGATTTCTAGCGTATAAAATAGTCGGAAACCACTTTCAGATTAAATAGTTGAAAATAGTAAGACGCCCCTATTATCTTTGCCAATAAATTTTTCCCCTCCATCTTGTAATTTTTATATTCATTTCCAAATCAAACTTGTGCTAAATATATCAGTACTATTTTAATTTGTGTTTATTAGTTGTTAATTAACAATTTATTCGGATATTAAATTTATCGTCCGTTGGTTACATTATATAATAATGTTTTTTCTTTATTATAGTATCAACAAACACCGTCAAGAAAGTAAAATCAATTTCAATCATAACTGTCATGGATCTAAGCGATGTAAAAAGCGACGCGTAAGTATTTGTGTGGGTAGTTATTTGAATTTGGCGTCTGTTATTGTTACAGTACGTGTCTAGCACGTCATTTGACGTGCTTGTGTGGTGTTCCAGTGTAGTATTTGACGTCTGATGACGTAATTGACACGTGTCTAACAAGTCATTTGACGTTAACTGTAGCACGTCATGGTTTGACGTGCTCAAACACGTGTTTGACACTTCCAAAATACACGTGGCCAAGACGTCATTTTCAACACGTTGACGTCAAATAATTACATCGTATCCACGTGTTTTTGACGTGTTGATGCTTATAGGGCTACTCCTTTCCCTGAATTGGTAACAACATCGTTTATTGTTTTGGTTAGAAAAAGCCGTCTCTGTAACCTGCTCCTTTCCCTCAATTGGTAACTAAAATGGTTACTAACACAAATCTTATTGGGCGAAGGTTTCCCCCGGGCGAAGGTTGGACGCAGGCTAAGATTGGACGCGGGCGAAGGTTGTACGCGGGCGAAGGTTGCACCCAACCTTGTACGCGGGCGAAGATTGCACCCAACCGCGCGATGATGGCTGGGTTGGAGGGGAATTTCATTGTTCCCCTCCCTAATTCACTTCCTGTCTGATGTTTACAGATTTGATTGTGTATTGTGTAGCCTATTAATTGTCTGATTCAGGAGTTAGTCAGTAGGCCAAGCTGCCAAATGCACTACAGCACTACTGTCTGACTGCCCAGTTCAGCAGTTGCCAGTGTCCAGTACTACTGTACTACTACTGTACTACTGTACTAAGTACTGAAGTACCAGAGCACAGACTAACCACTAACAGATAGTCAAGGTTTGAGCCAACTTCAGAACTTAAAAGTTGAATTTAAAAAAGTTTTAAATTTCCGTTCAGCCGTTGAAATTTGAACTGCTCCCCGATTGACGACTGTCTCTGGCTCAGACTGTCAGTGGCTCAGTCCTGCAGTCGAGCCGAGCCTAGGCCCTACTGCCCTATGTCAGTATGTGTTTATTACAGCAGTACAGTACAGCAGTACCTACTGCAGTATTCAGGTATTAGGCCTATGTTTTTATCGTGAGTTTAAATAGGCCTATAAATACAAATAAATTTATTAATTTCCTGTTTTCTGCCTTTATGTACGGTACCGGTAACCGCTATAGGCCTAAATTGCTGAACTGATAAATAAGGCAGTCAGTAAGGGTAGTTCTAGAGTTCCTTCACTTCACTGACTTGCGCTCCTGCAGTCCTGCTCGCTGCTCCTCGTTCGGTCGTTTAAAGTATTAACGTATTACTGTATTAAGTATAAAGTATTACCGCTACCGGTATACAGGTGTATGTAGCTCAAAGACTGATAGACTAGCAACTGTGAACTGTAATTGGTACCGGTACCGGTAATACTGTAATATGACGGAACAACAATTGGACTGTGCGTTGGACCTTATGCGACGACTTCCTCCCCAGCAGATCGAGTCGAACCTATCGGATCTGATAGACCTGGTGCCCCGACTATGCGAGGACCTCCTCAGTTCGGTGGACCAGCCGCTCAAGGTTGCCCGGGACCGCTCAGTAGGGAAGGACTACCTGTTGTGCGACTACAACCGGGACGGGGACAGTTACCGCTCCCCGTGGTCCAACGTGTACGACCCCCCGATGGAGGACGGGGGGGTCCCGTCGGAACGACTGCGGAAGCTCGAGATCGACGGGAACGCGGCCTTCGATCTCTACCGGGAGATGTACTTCGAGGGGGGAGTGAGTTCCGTGTATCTGTGGGATCTCGACCAACACGGCGCCTTCGCTGGGGTTATTCTCATAAAGAAAGCCGGGGACGGTTCACAGAAAATTAAAGGTTGTATACTGTGTATACCTACCATATTCATTCATGGATTAGTTTGTAGCCTAGTTCATAAAGTTTAAGACATGCATTTTGTATTTTCATAATTTTTGAAATACCAAGAAATATCACGCATACTTGGTGTTTCTATGGCTCCATAATTGTTTGGCAACAATTCGAGGCGGCCAAATATACAGGATACAGCAGATTGCTTGCTATATACATACAATATTGCAATGTTCTAGAGTTAATATACGGAAATAATAACCTGAAGCGAATAAAACTGAATAATCACTGATGCCGTTCCAGAAGCAAATTAACCTGTATAGTATAATTACCGAGGCCGCAGGCCAAGGTTATTATATTAGGTTAATTCTGTAATTTGCTGAAGGATTAGGCAGAAGTGATTATTCAGTTTTATTCGCTGAAGGTTTTTATTTCCGTATATTAACTCTAGAACATTGCAATATTGTGTTTATTGTTAATTAGAGCATATTGAATGAACGAACAACATGACAGCATACTTTGTATTTTTAAGGATCGTGTTCTAATACAATACGCGAATTCAATTTTTTCAAGCCTTGCGTAGCATTTAAATCCATTTCCTTGAATTAATATCGCTCCAGAGGTCGTGAGGTTCTACTCCTGCAGGCGGGCCAGGATAGTTTTCGTTTTGGCACAAATGCTTTAAAGGGACTAACCAAACAGGGCGCGCGCATATAGGCCTATGCTGTGTTACTTAAATGGTCGTTAAATGAGTACCAGTTATCTCATTGCCTGTAAGGAGTATAGTTCTGTGGGGTCTATACTGGAAATGAGTTGTGAGGCCTTTTCTATTTTTCGTACTTGTTACAAGGAGGTCTCCTTGTATTTTTTAATTTCCGCACTCATTGCCTCTAACATAAGGTAAGGACGATACGACCGAATCTGTGCAACTACTGTATTTTTTTAATTATCTTATTTAATAAATTGTAGCAGAAATAACGTTATTTTATTTTCTTCAATACTAGACTCTTTTCACTGGTAAATTAATAAAGATAAGCCAACTTTACTATGGATATTCGTAATAATAATACGATTTGTTGGTATTTTTAAAAACACTAGCTACTGTACCATTTTTATGAATACACTTCTAAGATACACTTTTAAGATGGCAAACAACGAAAAGATCTTCACTTTTTCTATGCCGTTTCTATCTAATTTAATGATGCTCGCATGGCTTTTGGTGAGGTCAGATTGTAATAAGAGTTATCATTCTTACGAATACTGGAGTAGAATATAAGTGCCAATCTGTCAATCATATTGAGATGCTCATTTTGCTTAATGTGAAATAATTTATAGCTATCCTATAGTACATGTGAAAGAAACCGTATCAAGTTTGGTATATTACTGTACCATAGGATAATACATAAAATTATATGAATATACCCACTGCAACATATATTTTCTAGAATCCCGTATCAGAGCAATTTCTAAGAAAAGAGTATAATTTTAGGAAAAAATGGTATAATACAACATTTATAGAACATTTATTTAAAATTATACGATTATAATTTTAGCTAGTTTCCGTAGCAATATGCGAAAATTAACAAACTGATATTGTATTTTTTTTCGTTTTACAGTTTATTAATTTACGTTATTATTATTATTTCGCTAAATAATTTGACTTTATTTACACTAAATTAATTTGTTTATTGTTTTTGTAGGATTTGTTCTTTGTGGTAGATAAATTTATTCCACCGCGGTTGAATCTTGTTTATTCCTATTTTGCCGTGAATCACATTACCGTAGCCAATCTCGATATGTTTTCGAATTTTCCCGTACCCGTATCCGTATATGTTTATCTGTTTGTATATAAAGTAGAACATCGTAAGTGGAATTTATGTTATTTTAATGTTTTTACCGTTCCAGGTTGTTGGGACTCGATCCACGTTGTGGAAGTTCTCGAGAAGTCGACAGGCCGGTCGGCCCACTACAAACTAACCTCCACGGTGATGCTGTGGCTGCAGACAGACAAGGCGACGAGCGGAACGATGAATCTTGGCGGCTCGCTGACCCGGCAGGTCGAGTCGGACGCCGCGGTGGCGGAATCCGGGAGTCACATCGCCAACATCGGGCGACTAGTCGAGGAGATGGAGAACAAAATCCGGGGCACCTTGAACGAGATTTACTTCGGGAAGACGCGGGACATCGTGAACGGGGTCCGCTCGGTGCAGCCGCTGCCGGATCAGCAGCAGCAGTTGCGGTTGAAGAACGAGCTGGCGTCGGCGCTGTCCCGTCGAACTGGATCCAATCCGCTAGGGAAATAAAGTAGTCGACGGGGAAATAATGTTACTCTCTCTATCGGGCTGGTTAGAGTCGAGTTATTCACTTTAAACTATTTTTGAATTCTATATAATAGGGAAACAACCGTCTGTTGTAATTTATATTATATTATTACTCAATCCTTAATAATTGCTAATAATTTAGTTATATTATATTATATCATTCCTTTTAGATTTTATAATTATTTCCATATATATAAATGGGTTTAATATATCAGTAACTATTTAATATAATATATATGGGATTCAATTGTATAAAATATTTAAACAAATTTACCGTTTTTATAAATACTCCCCTCACTTCTATTATAACTTCACACAGAATAGGAATATGATAAACTACCGATGTTTCTCTTGCACAGTTCCTACAGTCTCTACTCTAATAAACTCCAAAGCATAAAATGGAACTGCCATCGATCTTCCGACTTGTCGCGCTCTCGTACAGTTCAGTTACTAATTAATTCATTATTTTTCTTAGATACAATACGTCTTTAACCTAATGTTTGCACTTGTCCGATCTTTATTTTGCATATAATCTTGGTTTACTCACTGTGGTTGGGTATAAACAATTATACGTTCGACAACCTCTAAGACTTTATACTCGTTAATTAATATTAATTATCAATTGTCTGTTGTTGTCGGATACGCTTTTCCGTTTCCAATTGTATTATTCATAAACAGCTTCCATTCTCTCTCTATGATTCCGGTATGTCCGTTCTTATAGATAAGACTGTCTGTTCCATAGAAGTGGAATAAATAGGAAGGCAGGGGAGAGTGGCTGAACTAGTTAGTTATGAGTTATTAGGGGTGTATTTTGATATTAAAAATTAGTTATAATAAATAATTTAATTTATATATATAGCGCTTTTCTACGCACAGCATTCCAAGCGCTAATAACTAGGAATAAAGATTTTTAATGTAAATAAGTTCCTTACTAAATTTAGGTTATTGTTTTGGTAATAAAAAAAACCATTGCCAATCCTTTCCCTAAATAATTATCTTAAATGGTGATTAACGAAATTTAATATTCGCAATTTTGCCCAAAGCCGCAGCCAAATTGTATATATGCCGTATAGCGCTTGTTCAATCCCCAGTGGTATACACGACATTTTTTTTCATTCTCTAGGCCTAATCTATCATATTGTAAACAGCGCTAAATTAAAAACAGCAAACTTGGATTCCCTGTAGAACATTGTAAAATGTTAAATCTGTCGATGGAAATATAGAACATGTAGGTGACTTGAAACATTGATATCTACAGGTGAGAGATGATGTTTTGTGGTCGGTCTTTAACACACCAGCAGATGCGACGATCACACCTTGTACGAATGCTTTTTGCAGTTTAATAATGGGTTTATAACTTAACTTGATTGAAAAAGTTAGTTTGGAAAGTCAATTTTTAAAATACCTTGCGATAAAATGCCGAGATAGTACATTTTACTGTACTGCACAATGGATTTGTAAAAAAAATTTATGACATAGACACGTAGGCAGACTTCTCAAGAGAGCATAAATTATTTGGTAATATAATCCGGTCGGTATATTTATTAGCAAACAAAATACATAGATTTTTGTAAGTTTAATATAACCGGTATCCCCGTATATTTAACTGACAATGTGAGAATAGTTAGAACTATTAATTAGTTATTCGAACAGAATTCTCAGTAAATGAATTATACGTAAGCTACACGTATATATATTTATTTTAAAGGGATTCACCACTCGATGGTTTATCTTCGACTATATCTTCTCTGGGGTCACTTTAATCGGTTTGGTGTAGAGATCAGCGGGGTCTCCCACAGTAATGCTCCCTGTAGACATATTGATTTCTTCACTCACAGATTTTATTGGTTTTTTGTAAATAGCAGTTGCGTCATTTGCATCAACGTTCGTCTTACCTTTAACTAACTCACTGATGTCCTTACTGGGTGGTTTAACTGGTTTTGTGCAAAAGTCTTTAAGGTCTTTTACATCTATAGACGTGTTATTTTCGTCACTTCTGACTTTTGGTTTAACTGGTTTTGTGTAAAGGTCTCCAAGGTCCTTTACATCTATGGACGTGTTGTTTTTTTCTACTTCACTTCTGACTTTTGGTTTAACTGGTTTTGTGTAAAGGTCTCCAAGGTCCTGTACATCTATTATAGACGTGTCGTTTTGTTCTACTTCACGTCTGCCATTTGATTTTACTGGTTTTGTGTACAGGTCTTCATGGTCTTTTATATCAATAGACTTAGTATCATTATATGGTTTAATTATATGGCTTCGGTGAGGTTTTCTTGGTTTAGTGTAGAGATCATAGACATCACGAGGTTTATCGGTATTTATTTCCTTTGTATTGAGTTCGGGCTTGGTATCTTTTTCTTTAACATTCGCTTCAACATTTTGTAGGCTTTGAAGTTTATAATTCCCTTTTACCGAATCTGCTTCTTCATTATTTTGATCTCCATATACATCGTATTCGTCGTCAACAACCTCATTAACAACGCCAAACTTCGTTGATTGGTTACCGTCCAGATTTCCATGGTGATGTTCTTCCGAATCACAACCACAATCGTACAAGAAATATTCAGGATCAGCTATCGAGCTGTTAGTAAGTCCCCCATCCACGGTCTCATAATAAAAATCTGCTGAGCAATCAGCAGTAACACCGACATTAGAAGTACCCTGTCTGTCAGTTCCAGCTCTAGTAGGATTGGCAGCGGCACCACCATAAACATCGTATAAATCGTCACTCTGCCCCGATATTGTACTGAGTCTCCCATTCTCTTGTTGAGGTTGCGGCCGGTTAATTGTTTGTTTTCCGTCATTCATTTTCTTTTCATTTCGTTGTTTTTTTGTTCTACAAATACACATTAAAACCACGATGACTATAATAACTATTAGCACTACACCAGCAGCGCCAACAGTCACAATAAGCAATACAGATGTTCCACCTTTATTGTCTTCCGTTTCCGATGTTGGATTAGGCCTACTTGTTATTTGATAAGATGTAGTAGATATTTCTGTGGTTTGTGTAGTTGCTTCTATTGATGAAGATATCACGTTACCTGTAGTTGTAGTTGTTGGTACTGTTACCGTTACACTGTTACTAGTTGCTATAATCCCAGACATTGATAAACTAGAGTTCACTTCGTACCAATAGGAGGCGCTGTCATCAACTTCAACTGTAATTAATAAACCCGAATTGTTTCCAATTAATTCTCTTTCAGTTTTCGAGTTGCTCCTAAACCAAGAAATATTATTAACAGGCCAACCCGGTGTGAAACTGCTTTGTAAATCCAATGTATCAGTTTCTTCCAGAAATATATCGTGATCCATTTGTTGACTATTATTGACAATAATAGCTAGATTGGTCGCCATATAGTTAGCCACTAAGGTTACACTACATGTCTGCGTAGATGCCTTGTTTGTCGCCTTGCAAGTCATAAGGACAGTTTTATTTTCAAATATAGATTGTTCGTCGGTTTCAGTCAGTTCATAAACTAGTATATCAATATCAGTCGTTTCTGCACTTTTAGTTTCACCAACTAACGTATCTCCAATATGATTGGACCAATAAAATTCCCCGTTGTTAGGGAATTCAGCTTCAGTAGGAGAAGGCAACCAATCGCTAGCTTTACATACCATATAAGGCAATAATTCATCATTAGCTAATTTACCAGAATCGGGATCGTATTCTAAGTTACATGTTGATTGTTGAAGGTTATTTTTTATTTTGCAACCACAATAAAGGTGTGAGTTCCGGATCTCGCATGGCGGTAGAGTTATGCTTGACACCGTCCGAGTCACTATATGACCACCAGGTTGGTGGTCCCTCAGACGGCAACGATAATTCCAGGTGTCCCAGTGTGAACTAACGGCGAATCCAGGAAGACTATCTACATTAAACGTCGCTGTGTGTTCAGTGAAGTTCAGTTCCACAGAACCTCGTTCTAGGTCGGAGTTACCAGAACCTGTATCGTCTCTACGTAATATTTGCATAAAATCCGCATCGTTTTTAAAAACGTCTAAAGAAATGTCTACAACCTTTTGTGAATCAGAATTTATTTCTTCGGCAGTACAAACCAGTTGTAATCTATCACCTGCAATTAAACAATCTCTTTCCGATGGTAGAATCTTTACCATTCCACTGCACTCAGGAATAATGAGTACAAGTAGTTCTACTACCTCTATTAACGTCATGGCGATGAATATTATATTATTATTATCAGGATGTCAGAGTTTTAACTAACACAAATATTATTCCACTGTAGTACAGTACAACCCACCAAGCTGTCGAGTTAGTTTACAAAGTATTGTACCGCGTACATCATGGAGTTTACAAAATATAATTTTTATTAATTTTCCATGAAAACAAAATAAATAATCACACCGTAGGCCTACCACGTCAGTGTTATTTACAATACAGTTTGGAGTACATCGACCCACGATCACCGGGATTCATCACCGGTGAACATGAAAACTCGAGAGTTCGCGATCAGCATTGAAAATCCCCTATTCCGAATCTATCAGTTTTAGTATTCAGTAAGAGTATCTATCTATCTCCCAAAAACTATGTTATTATTAGCTAAATTACTATGCAGATAAACTGTTCGAACACGGAAGTTAGAGATTTTACGTTGAGTTAATTCTCCGGACCTCTTTACTAAATTATTATAGTCAGTGTAGGTAGCCTATATGGGTTGCAATTATTTGGCACAGATTTAATATAAATGGCGGGCCTAATGTTTGGTTGAATTCACTGCATCTAAAACGATTTTATTGTTAAAGTAAAAGTACCGTTAGTTTAGTTCTGTATAAAATTAAGTCGCGATACAAATATTTATAATATAATAATATAAATATGTTATAGGTTAGTGGGGGCCACGTTGGCGTAGTGGTTAAATCCGTTACATTGAATTCATATACAGATATCGTGACTGCGAGCCCCGCAAACAGACCAGGGTGGTTTTCGATATGGTGGTCGGTCAATCTTTGATAAATGGAACCAAACTTTCCACTATACATGTAGTCTATCAAAAGTTTAGAAATTCAACAGATAAACATACTTCTGTAGTTCATCTGACTGCCGCTAGGGGGGCGAATTGACAGAAACGTAAAAGTAGCTGTAATAATATAACCAACCATCAGATTCATCGGAAATTGGTAATACAGTAGTAACCTACGAGCATTGCTTAATTAGAAATTCTACACGCAGGCAGACTCTTACAGTTCCTATGTCTGCCGCTAGGGGGTGAATAATTAGGTGCACTAGGATTGTACCTCTACGGAAAGGCTCATATGGACTTACGTGCTGCGCGAAGTCCCTACGTACGTGTAGACAGGCAAAGTGAAAGTATCTTGACAGTCCATTCCGCATTGGATGAGCTACGTCCCCAGTTGTAATACTGTAGTACACTTACATTAGATTTTAAAAGTCGCTAAAAGAGTGACAGTTTCCTCTGGGGAGTATATAGTTCTCCTATAGTTTCGCCTTTTTAACAATTACAATCAAACTCGTTAACAAGGAATCCAAAAAGCGGATCAAATACTCAAAGTAAGTAATCCTTTATAAGGAATTGTAAATAATCACAACTTTACGGAAAAAATAAATAGCAGTTCAAGTTATATGAAACCGGTGTCGTATGCTAGAACTCCAAAATGGGAGGTCTCCCCACCACCTTATCCCCTCCGGGAATAAAGTACTACATGGTGGTTTGTCCCTCCCACCCCCCCCCCCTCCCCCCCCCACCCCCTTCGTTAAAAGAGGCGGCGGGTTGATGATACCAAAGAACTAAGAAAAATTAACAATGTTACAAGATTATGCAGGTTAGTAAATATTAATTAAAATCTTTAAAATTATACTGACGGTAGATGATGACATATTGGATAGTGGGGAATTCTACCATACGTGGTAGAGGGTGGTGACATGCATCACGTTCCTAGAACAATCCAAACCGCAAGGGGGGCTTCGGATAAAAAGTAATAAGTTTCGAGTAATTAAGTTTAATATTTCATGAAACAATAGACTAACATAGTAGTATAAATTTCAATTGTGAGTTGAATTACAGGTAATAATATGAAGCGCCTTCTCCAACAAGAAGTAAAAACCATATTATTCTTTACTGTTCTCTACTTCGCTATGTGTAATAGTTTCCGTCAGTGGATTAAAGCTAGATAAATCCATTCCAGAATATGTTGCTGGGTTATTTTGTAGATTGCCAACATGTTTGCGAGGTTCCTTTTTAATGGTGTCTGCTGCATCAATTATTTTGATTAATATAAGTGTGTGATTCCCCAATTAAGGTTTCTGGTGGTACATCCATCATTTCGCTATTAATATACGCGTGAGGTTCCTCCTTAGAAGTATCGGATTCGCTGTTTCTCTGAGTAGACTGGCCGAGTTGATTGTCTGTGTAGGAACTGGTATCTACTTGGGTGTCACTATATAGCGCGGATCCCTGCGCAAATATATTATTGGGTCTTAAACTCCCAAAAGTTGGATAATCATAGACCCTTGTAGGGTTATCAGGGCAGAAGTCACCAGTTCCAGGTGGTGCCTCAATGCCAATGGGTAACATTTCAGAACCATCTGAGGGAGTAATTACATTATTAGTGGAACCATATACATCATATTCGTCAATAATTGCATTTACTCTCCCTTTTTCTTTTGAAATATTATTGACATTTTGACTTGGTTTCCTATTTCTCCTAAAAATGTACAAGAGAAGTACAATGACTATAATGAGTAAAACTCCGCCGATAGCGCCAACAATAGCCCCGATAACCAACGCCGTTGAAGAGATTCCCCCTACTTCAGGACAGTGTCCCGTTTCCGATGTTGGATTAGGCCTACTTGTTATTTGATAAGATGTAGTAGATATTTCTGTGGTTTCTTTAGATGTTTCTGTTGATGGATATATCACGTTACCTGTAGTTGTAGTTGTTGGTACTGTTACCTTTACACTGTTACTAGTTGCTATAATCCCAGACATTGATAAACTAGAGTTCACTTCGTACCAATAGGAGGCGCTGTCATCGACTCCAACTGTAAATAATAAACCCGCATTGTTTCCAATTAATTCTCTCTCAGTTTCTGAGTTGCTCCTAAACCAGGAAATATAATTAACAGGCCAACCCGGTGTGAAACTGCTTTGTAAATCCAATTTATCAGTTTCTTCCATAAATATATCGTGATCCATTGGTTGACCGTTGCTGTCTGTAATAGTTAGATTGGTCGCCTTATAGTTAGCCACTAAGGTTACACTACATGTCTGGGTAGATGCCTTGTTTGTCGCCTTGCAAGTCATAAGGACAGTTTTATTTTCATATATAAATTGTTCGTCGGTGTCAGTCAGTTTATAAACTAGTATATCAATATCAGTCGTTTCTGTACTTTTAGGTTCACCAACTACCGTATCTCCAATATGATTGGACCAATAAAATTCCCCGTTGTTAGGGAATTCAGCTTCAGTAGGAGAAGGCAACCAATCGCTTGCTCTACATACCATAAAAGGCAATAATTCACCTTTAGCTAATTTACCAGAATCAGGATCGTATTCTAAGTTACATGGTGAATGGTCATGTAATATGGTCTCTCTGAAGTCGGCGTGTCGTTTTTTCTCAAACTTTAATGTTGAATGGTGGTAGTTATTATTTATGATACATCCACATTGAAGGGATGAGCTCCGGACTCTCGCATGGCGGTATGGTGATGTTAGACACCGTCCGTGTCACATGGACCGCCAGGTTGGTGCTCCCTTATGCGGCAACGATAATCCCAGGTGTCCCAGTGTGAACTAACGGCGAATCCAGGAAGACTATTTACATTAAACGTCGCTGTGTGTTCAGTAAAGTCTCAGTTCCACAGAACCTCGTTCTAGGTCGGAGCTACCAGAACCTGTATCGTCTCTACGAAATATTTGCATAAAATTCGCATCGTTTTTAAAAACGTCTAAAGAAATGTCTATAACCTTTTGTGAATCAGAATTTATTTCTTCGGCAGTACAAACCAGTTGCAATCTATCATCTGCAATTAAACAATCTCTTTCCGATGGTAGAATCTTTACCATTCCACTGCACTCAGGAATAATAAGTACCAGTAGTTGTATTGCCACTATTAACTTCATGGTGATGATTATTATATTATTATTATTTGTCAGTCGGTTAACCAACACAAAATAACATTAGTCAAATGTACGAACCCCAAAGCTGCTAGTCTACAAACTATAACAGAATGCTCCAAACACGAATACAAACCACCCACATCAGGAATGTTTTGAATAATGCAAAAAAAATATTTATTAATTTCACAATAAAATAAACAACCACGACCGTAACACGTTCACACCTTCACAATTCCCAATAAGGCAATGAACCTTGGAAATCCCCAATTCATAATCCTTTCTATCAGTAACATTTTGTACACAGTAACAATACCTCCTCAAAAACTCATATTGCAACTTGTATAAACTGTTCGAACGCGGAAGTTAGTGATTTTCAGTAATGATTAATGTTTTATTATATTCACCCGACCTCTAAATGATAGTGAATGTCGGTAGGATTATGGTAGTAATGCCACAAATATTTGGCACAGACCTACTGTAATATCAAAACACGGGGATGATTGAATGGTTGAATTCATTGTATCTAAAACGAATTTAATTGTTAAAAAAAATACCGTTACTGCAGTTTATTTAATATAACAATGTCGCATTATATTGCTAATATAATATAGATATGGGGCGAGCCGTGCATTGTGTTGTGACATGTAGAGTTAATGATATCACAAGTTGGGATTTCGGTCGATACCCACATTATTATGAATTTACATACATAATTATATTCTGTTCCAGTTGATATCCCGGTTCAATACTAGGAGCGGGCTCCATGTAGTTCCGTTAATATTAAAGTGTACGTGTTAGTACATTAGACGCCAATGTTAATTAACTAAGTACTGAGTTAATTTATTATAGCTGTGAAGCCGCTACAGGTTGTTAAGACATGCCTACCTAACTACTGTTAATCAATATTACCTATTTCCTATTGTTCTATACAGGATATCGATACATCATAAATACATCGACGATCTACTGATCTACCGAAATACATCGAGACATCTATACATAGACTCCATGCATATCGCCCTCTTATATACTCAGTTTAAGAGACAGGGGGGGGGGGGGGGGGTGGGGGGACTGGACGCAAAACCCGTCTTGGCGAATTAATATCCCGCCTCAATGTTAAATTCTCAATTTAGGG